>BSBK01007899.1:0-220000 GCA_027943335.1 Chamaecyparis obtusa
AAAAGTTTGGGCCATAATATTACAAATGTTTAAAAAAATAGGTAGATTACACTCATTTTTGGGAAAAAAATATATAATTTCAAATTCTTTAAGTTAGTAAAACAAAGTTCACTTCAGGGATATAACAAAGCAAAAGATAACAAGAAGGCAAAAGGAAAGGCAAGGCCCTTATATTAGTTACTACAACACCATCCATTTGGATTCTTGATTCAAGTCTTTCACACTATATGACTTCATTGTAAGATGAGTTTACATTTGTGAGACTTTTTTCCATCCAACTATTTGAAGATGTGTTAGTATTGTGCTCTTAATAATTTGTTGATTGCTCCCCTTTCTTTGTACAATTTTCTTTGCATTTTTTGATACATACAAAAAAAAACTATTTGGATGGGTGAAAACACCCTTGTTGAGGTGTGTTGAAAGGGTCTCTTGATGTGAGGGTTGACACATTTCATATTGATGTTTGTGTGCCCCATTGTCAACTAAAATCCTATCAATTTGTCAAAATATATCATTAAATTTTGTCATGTCTTGACCCTTGTCTCCTATTTTTAATACGATTGAGTGCACTTTTAGACTTGATTCATCATGTTCTTCAGTCGCAGACCTTAGTCGATTGTGCTTATTTTCTTTCTTTGATTGTTTGATGATGTATTTAGCTCTCTTGATTAACTCTTTTGCTAAGATATGCTTATTATGTCATGATGGTTCAACTTATTTGATGATGTCATGTTCCGAATTAAATGCTTTTCTTAAATCTGACATATGTTGATTTATTGTGTACCTTTCTTTAGTTGAATGCAATGAATTGATATTACAAATACATGTTAAAGATGCTCATGACGTTATTGATATTTATGATGATAAATGGAATGGAATTATGATGCAATTTGGTTTATGATTATAGTTTTGGTACTAACCCATCGATGCAAATTTGAGTGGTTGACAAGTTGAAGGCGGGGGTGTAGCCTAGGTAAAGGGGGTTAACTCCTTAGTATTAGTTCATTAAGATGGATTTAACACACACCACGTAGACGTAGAATATGTATTTCATGATAATTTTCAATGTTTATTTCTACCCTACTCGAGCAATTTGCTCATGTGTGTGTTTGGCATGATTGTTTCTTCTCTATGTTGGTAGAAAAGTAAATGGTGTACTTTGTGACAATATATTAATATTTTACTATTAAACTAGCAATTACACGTCAATAAGGTGCAATGGTTATGTCGATAGGAAGATATGTCTAGGTAATATATTGAGGGACAGGGGAAAATGTTGACTAGCCAAAGAACAATCTTCCAAAACTTTTTATCAATCAAAACATACAACTACAAACAATATATCAAAAGCACACAAGATGGAATGAATTTTGTAGCCCACAAATGATGAAAACATGATAAAGTATTAGCAATATGATAAATGCTGATAATTTTTGTCAGAATTAGTAACATAGTTGCAAGAACAAAAATTATTTCTTATCACTTCCATTTTGTGGAGACACTTCCTCTTCTCTTATTTGCATTTGAGTTAGCCAAATAAATTGCCTTCCATCTTTTACATTCTACATATGAATATTTGCATGTCATCGACATATAAGAAGACTTTGTTTCATCACAATAACATTTGTTTGATGCCTCAACTTTGTCTTTTAGCTGATATAGTGCACTATCTGATAATGGAATTAACACTAAAAGAATCCCTACTACAATACAAGAATTTTCTTCTTCTTGATAGTCTTCATAGTGGATAGCTGCAAAAATGTAATCCATGTTTCATCATAAAATAAGTTTGAAATGTGTTACAATTTTTTTAAATATAATTCTTCATGAAATATGCAGTTCAACTTAAAAGATAAATAAGTGCTTCTTGTGCTAATATATGTCTATGTGTTGTTAAAAGTCGATGCAATATGTAGAAAGGAACGTTTGATCCCAATAAGCTCATCTTATGAAGGAAAAATAAATTAGTATGTTTATCCTGTGTTTACTTAATAATGTTAATATTTTCAGCCTTTGAAAGGAAATTTCAAACTATAGATGATCTTTTAAAACTAAGATTTAGGCCCTAAAAAAATATAGATAAATAAAGAATAGATAATACCTGGTTATGCTGTAGAATCTCCTTGAAGTTGCCTTTAAGCAACTGTAAGTCACTTTTGAATTTGCTTCTATTTTTCTTCCAAATTCACTCCTCAAGTTTGCTCCTTAAGTCTGCTTTATTTCACTTCTTAGGACTACTATATTATAGTCTCCTTATGTCTACAATGTTTTACTCTTTAGATCTACCATAATTCGCTCTAGGTCTGTTATAATTCGATCTAGGTTTGCTGCAATATAATCACCAAGGTGCTGCTATAATAATAATTATTTTGAATCATATTGGAAGAAGATTTTTTACTGCTTCTCACTACTATTAATGGTGCAAATTTTAGGGTAGTATGTTATGTTTTTGATACACCTTTAACTCACATCATTACCTTTTATTTATATGTAGAAAGGGGGGTGATATCAAATATGCAAGGTAGCCGACTTGCATAAGCAAGTTTACCTTTATCAAATTTTGTTTATATATTAACACCAAGTCATCCCTCCTTGTCATAATTATGTTTAATATGCAAGTCATCCCTACTTGCCAAATAAACATAAACATTCATATGTAAGTCATCCCTTCTAGAACAATTCAATAAGGTTTCTTTAGGGTTTAATGTAAGCATTATGAGGTGTGATTATTTATTATTATTCTTAGTATTTTGATGTTACCGAGAAGACCACAAATAATAACACTCCCTCCCTCTTGGTCTCAATGGAAGATCGAATTAATCTCATACTGTAATCATTGGATTCTTTTCACACTAAATTTCATTCTCAATGAATACGAAAAGAAAACATAACATAACATAATATATTCATCATCTATTCATACCTGATGTGATCAATATGATTAAACATCCTCAAGATGTTCCAACCTGGTGATGATATCTTCTACAAGATGTAAGGTTATTAAACATTGCTCAAATGTAATAAGAAGCATCATTGATGTATACAATATATAGATATCAACTTTATGTATCATTTCAATAATAGATCTCAAATCTATGTAATCGAAAAATAAATCAATAGATCTCAAATATATAAGAATATAAATCAATAGATCTCAAATCTATGTAATAATCATAAGAGGTATCAACATAACAATAGATCTCTAATCTATAATCATAAAAGCATCATGTCAAAACTTTAATAATGGAAGCATCTTCACAATATGTAAATTAAAAATAAAACACTAACCTCAAAGTATAAATCTTGTCTTCAAGAGATCCCATCCACAAGCTCTTGGAAGATAGTCTCCAATGGTAATTCTATCCAAGAGCCTTGATGCTGAGAAATATGTAAGAGCCTCAGTGGTCAAATATGCAAGAGCCTTAATGCTCAAATATCAAGAGCCTCAATGCTCAAGGGTGCAAGAACCTCAACGCTCAAAAGGCACACGAGCCTCAACTCTCAAAGGTGCACAAGCCTCAATGCTCAAAGGTGCATGAGCATCAACGCTCAAAGGTGCATGAGCCTCAATGTTCAAAAGGTACATGAGCCTCAACGCTCAAAGGTGCATGAGCCTCAACGCTCAAAAGGTGCACGAGCCTCATTGCTCAAAGGTGCATGGGCCTCAATGCTCAAAAGGTGCATGAGCCCCAATTCTTAAAGGTGCACGAGCCTCAACACTCAAAAGGTGCACGAGCCTCAATGCTCAAAGGTGCACGAGCCTCAACGATCAAAAGGTACATGAGCCTCAACACTCAAAGGTGCATGAGCCTCAATGCTCAAATATCTTGCAAATATGTTAGTATAACAAAATAATCACATAATAACATAATGACGAATCATATTCTTAATGTAAAGTAATATCAACAAGTGGTGTTAACATCTAACAAATAATTAGAAAGATTTTATGACTTTTGATGTTTAGGAAGGCCCATATCTGAACTCCCTCTCAAGGTGAAGACTAAAGGACTAGATGTTCAGATTTTGATTCTTTTACTTCTACAATAGAGGCTTGAAGATTATTTCAATTAGGAAAATTCAGTGCCTTGTGACCAAATTTATCACATCTATAGCATTGAATCTTAGATATATCTCTCTTTTGAAATTTGTTGTTTTGATAGTCTCTCCCTCTCCATCTGTTATTGTTAAAGTTCCCTTCTTGTTTATTTTGATAATCTCTCTTTCTTTTGTTCCTAAAGTTTCTATCTCCTTTGTCTTGAGTTTTTCTTTTGTAGTCATCTTTCTTTCTTGATTGGGAGTATAAAACTTGAAGGTCTTCTTTAAAGTTTGATCCTCTAGATATTAGTCTCGATTCTTCTTGAAGACAAATCATCTTTAATTTATCAAATTTAGGCATCTTAGGATGAGCATTGATTCCTTGAGTAAACGAGTTCCATAAAAGAGTCAATCCATTAAGCGTTATCATGGATAATTCCTTTTCATCGTAGGTGTGCCCAATAGTTGCTAATTGATTTCTTAACATAGTGATTCTCATAAAGAATGATGCGATAGATTCTCCTTGTCTCATCTTGATTTGTGAAATTTTATTTTTAAGAGTCATAATTCTACTTGTATTATTAATTTCAAACATCCCTGATAATGTTGAGAACATTAGATAGGCTGACTCTAGACAAGAGATTGTGGGTATGATGTGGTATTTTATGCTATCAATTAGAATTCTCATAGTTTTTTTATTACCCCTTTTCCATTCACGTGTCTCATCTTCATTCATTTTAGTTTTAGGTGGATTTTCTATAATTGAATCTAGCTCTAGTTCTTTGAAGGCAAGTAGTATTCTAACTTTCCAAGATAAGAAGTTTGTGGCTCCTTCGATTCTATCTTCTGGTCTAACTCCACTAGTCATAATGAATTTCTTAGTTTTAAAAGTATTAGGTTGATTTCCTTAATCTAAAAGTTGATCTTTCACTCACCAAGGCTCTGACACCATGTTAATATTTTCATACTTTGAAAGGAAATTTCAAGCTATAGATGATATTTCAAAACTAAGATTTAGGCCCTAACAAAATATAGATAAATACAAAATAGATAATACCCGGTTATGTTGTAGACTCTCCTTGAATTTGCCTTCACACTTTTGAATATGCTTCTATTTGTCTTCCAAATTCACTCCTCAAGTCTGCTCCTTAAGTCTTCTTTATTTCGCTTCTTAGGACTGCTATATAGTCTCCTTATGTCTACAATGTTTTTCTCTTTAGATCTACCATAAATCACTCTAGGTCTATTCCAATTCGATCTAGGTCTGCTGAAATATAATCACCAAGGTGCTGCTATAATAATTGTTGTTTTGAGTCATATTGGAAGAAGATTGTTGACTGCTGCACATTGCTATTAATGGTGTGAATTTCAGGGCAGTATGTTATGTTTTTGAAATACACTTTTAACTCACATCATTACCTTTTATTTATATGTAGAAAGCGGGGCGATATCAAATATGCAAGGTAGCCGACTTGCATAAGCAAGTCGACCTTCATCAAATGTTGTTTGTATATTAACACCAAGTCGTCCCTCCTTTTCATAATTATGTCTAATATGCAAGCCGTCCCTACTTTCCAAATAAACATAAACATTCATATGCAAGTTGTCCCTTCTAGGATAATTCAATAAGGGTTCTTTAGGGTTTAATGTAAGCATTATGAGGTGTGATTATTTATTATTATTCTCAGTATTTTGATCTTACAGAGAAGACCACAAATACTAACAAATGTGATACATTCAATAAAAGGGAAATGAAAGTATGTGTTTACTAACATTATGATTCCTAAACTAAGTCATTTCAAAAAAAATATACATGCAATTAATGATCCATATGAGTATAGTATATGACGTGTATTACATTAATCTACAAAATTGACAAAAAAACAAATAGGGTATTTTGTAGAGTATTACATTATAGGCCCTACTATAAAATTGAGAACAAAGTATGAATCCATCTTTATTTTATTAATGCAAAATAATAGTATGGTATATTTGTTGTGTGATACATTTATAAGCATGATGGTTCTGTGTGTGTGTGTGAGAGAGGAGAGTAAGTATTTTGACCTATTCTATTTGTCTTCTATTTTGTCCAATAGGTAGATAAATTTTGCCTCTCTTGTTGAGTTTTTTATTTGAAATGCTTTGGAGGAATAACGATGATATTAAAAATAATGCAATTAATTGAAAGAGAGAGAAAACATCAAATGGATATAAATGAAAAATATTGAGGTTGATTTCATAGAATAACTTAACAAGAAAGAAAATATCACTGAAAAGAATTTTATTAATTAACCTTGAATGATCAACATCCATGAAAAGGGCATCTCTGGTCTTAATGTTGATGCTTTTTATCTAGTCATTGAGTTCAAATTTTAGCATCCATTCCTTTTGGTGGAGTTTTCAACCTTGCTAACAATTGCCTAGATTTGTTTTTCTTTTCCCAATATTTTGCCAATGAATACTAGATACCACTAATTGTTTTGATGATGTTTTCCAGTATTTGAGCTTACATCCTAAACCAAGTGTCCATCTCAACATCAAAGGTAAAGTGGATGCTTTTGTAATTTTTTACTTAGTGTTCTAATTTCCTTATAATTGAATTCACTAAGCTTTGAGGACCCAATAGAAAATATATTAGGGTAAAAATGATGAGAACTAATACAAAGAAGATTTGAGCCTTCATATAGTGCCAAGACAAAGAATAAATGCAAAATTTGTAGATGGTGTTCTTGGCTAAAAAAAATTTGCGGCCAAGCAAATGTTGATCATATTGAAGTTGACCTTTTTAGAGTAAAATAGAGATCTTTTATTTATTTTTATTGGAAGTATTTTCTATCTTATTTGAAAAGGAATATATTTTACTTGAGATAGTTTTAAAATGGCCTATGACTATAGGTGTGGCCATACAACTTGCCAAGAACACACATATGTATACTGATATTGTTATTGATGCTCTAGCTTATGTCAAATCATGGTTTCAAATAAAATGAATTCAAATAATGAGAATAAATTATAATTGAAAAAATTCTAAACTTATAATTAACATAATTGATGTAGCAAAAGAACACTAAAGTTGCAAAAATAAAAAAAGAAGAATCCCCAAGAGGCAAACTATAAAATGGATAGATTCAAACCCCCTTCATGCTGAAATTGTGAATTTAAATTTAATGATTTCATTTGAAAGAGAGATAAATGGATCAGTTATTCTTCAAAAAAAATGGAAAAGGTTGCATCAACTCAATAGTTTACTGAAAATATTGCACTTATCAATTAATTATCGTAGATCAAGATATTGGCTCTTGGACCATGCTTGTGACATGGGACATTCACATCTCATTAGAGAATTCATATCCTAAAGTAGGTTTAGTTCTAAAAATGAAAATAATGTTGGCTACTTGTGTGTATTTACATATTCATTAATTGGGAGCATGAGGTCCCAAGTTGAATCTCTTCCTTTTTGTTTCACAAATTGTGTTTGATATTTTTTGCAGTGAGTTTCTAAGCTTGAACCTCATAAACCTCTTATTCTCATGATTATAATGTTGTCATTTCCTTCCATGTGAAGTTTAATACAAGTAACAACAGTTCTAGAGGTCATCGACATGTGCATATGTTTTGCTTGTGTACTATCTTCTACTTACAGTAATATAGAAGTGCTAGAAATTTTGTAGTTTGTGTCATTGAGTGTTAACATGATTTTATTAGATAAAAGGGGCATGCCACTTTTCCTCTAGTTTTTTGCTCCCGTGCATTGGAGAATTTGACAAATCTTTAAGCTAAAGTTCTTTACGTTTCATTTTTACAAAATAAAAGAAAAGTGCCAAGAATTTTTATAATCTTTGAACAAACATGTAATAAAAAGATTTCATATGATTTGAATTTACTGAAAAGAGCATCAAAACTTGTAGGGAAATCGCTTACAAGACTTTTGACCTGTGCTTGTGGTGTATCTACATCCACATCAGGTTGTAATAGAGTACAAAATTTTGAAAAGAAAAGATGCAACACAATATTTAATTTTTTAGTATGTTTTAAAATCTAGTAAATAATTCTTCTTTTTCTAAATTATTGAACCCTTCGAAACCATATTCTATGTGTACAACCTACATAGTTTTTCCATCCTTTGGCATTGAAAATGACACTTAACACATTGAATGTTCCAAGAGAAGCATGAGCTTAAGAACACAAATGTGGTCCAAAGAGATCAAAATAACATAACAAAAGTCAAACCGATGCCCTTTAATAAATAGAAATACCAATAGATTCAACTCTAAGTACCAATAAGAGGGTCTTTACCCCCAAAGATCCAAAACCTGCTTTATACTTTTCCAAAACAAGCTCTGGCATGAGTCACACTACTTTCACCATATCAAATAAAGCCCTAGTTATCACTTACATGTCTCAAGTTTGAGTCCTTTTCATGCAAAATACAAATTCAAGCTCAGAAATAAAAAAATCCTCAAAAAATATCTCACATTTAACTAACTATAGTTAATCATGCATAATTAATTTTTCTTCTTGAACATTTTAAGAAACTTCCTAGAATTCAGCATCCTAGATCAAAATATTAATACACCATACTAAATATTTTGCCCTTACATTGACATTGCAAGAAAAGATTGTGTGCACATTAACATTTCATGTCTAAATTTTATTGCAATACATAATACATTATCAAAATAGGGCAAAGAAACATTAAAAACTTTAGAAAATGCCAAATCTTTAACATTTAATGTTAGATATGTTCACAAAAAACACAAATATATGATATTTCAAGGCAAAATTTTGAGAAAGCCTTACATTTGTAAATGAAGCCTACAATAAGATTATTTTCAGCTTGTGGCTCTTGATGTCGATCTAGACCACTCAAGCACTTGTACAAATATAAAAACATAAACTAATATAATAATAAAATTGTCAATTTTGTTCATTGTTGAAGGATATTTGCCAGATTCTAAAGCCTTTTCTACAAATCTATATTGTACATATCGTGCAAACATTACCATGAGATGAAATCTCTTTGAGGCATTTTTTCAAATAGTTCACATGTCTTATCCATCTACCAAAAGTCCTATATCCTTTATGCTTTGATGGATGTGTATTTCCTGTTCCAAAGCTCCCATTTAGACACAAGTAGGGAGGCTGCTGGAAAAGGTTGTAGAATCTGGCTTTGCTTGAATGTTTCTAAACCCTTTTCATAAATTAAACTGACTACATCAAGAAGTGGAGAAAGTAGTTGGTTTCAATAGATGAGTGCAAGAATATGATCTTGATCATCTGCCTTTTCTCCATACCGCTGTGAAGGAAAACTGTGATTTCATCTTGTCGTTCTAGTGATTCTCCCCCACAAAGCCAAAATCTCATGCGAGATTGGAGGATTTCTGATCAGTACCTTGGATTGATTAGCAATCACTAGTACATTTGAGAGCTTTTTCCGATGGTCAAACATCTGAATTTAGACAGTGTACTGTCGATTAAGCGACACCACCCGGCATCGTAGTTTTGTAGTCGAAAAAACTAATAGTTTTGTTAGGCGTCGTAATTATGACAACCATGGTCGTCGCAAAAAGAGGGTGCCAACAAAGTGAACCTATCATTGGACCTATTTGTGGCCATCGAAATTGGGATGCCTATCCGTCACAATAAATACAAATGATGGTGACCCGTCAAAATATTCTGACTGGTAGCCATTGTCTGTAACTTGTTCACCGACGAAAATGCTATTAATGCAATGGATATCCATCCTTTATGGTTTGTAATGATGACTATGTTGTACATGCGACAGACATGCATTGGACATTTATGACAGATATCCGTCATTTATGGTTTTTTTCTGACAACGATGCTGTTAATGTGACATCTGGATGTCAGATGTTTGTGACAGATAACCGTCGTTGTTGTGAGGTCATCGTAGTTACGATGACAATTAGTTATATATATATATATATATATATATATATATATATATATATATATATATATATATATATATATATATATATATATATATATATATATATATATATATATATATATATATATATATATATATATATATATATATATATATATATATATATATATATATATATATATATATATATATATATATATATATATATATATATATATATATTTGTCGATTTAGAATAGTGTTCTTGCAAATATGGTTCCTGCTCGTGATTTGGTTATGGATCATTTGGAGATAACTTTGCAGTAGATTCAGTAGCGGCTCATGGATTATTGAGTCAAGTCTAGAGACTTGGATTTTGAATGGATCCTACCGAATCAAGACTTGTGACAGCGATGACTCTAGCACAAGAAGCTAGTGCAATGATCAGAGATGTATTCTTCCTTATGTGTTCATGGGATATATGCGGACCTGATTGCATTTAGATTTGATTTGAGTGACTTCTTGACTTCTTTGGTCTAAATTTGATGTGCTTTGTTCCTATGGAGTGTAGTAGTGACTTGACTTGGAGTTTGAGTAGATTGTGCATTAATTAGCTTGAAGACAAAATCAAGCTACTCTTTGTGTTGTTGTTGAGATCGGGTTGTGATAGATCACTGGGATCGTCTACCATTTTTTTCACAATTTTGAATGAGTTAGGTGTGATGTCAAGAGAGCGACGTGCATAACTTGCACATTGGAGATTGGTAGATCACTATGGTGTCCGTGATGACTTGGGAGAAGTCTTCTTCGTAGTGAACCGAGCTGAGAGACTTAGATTAGAGAAAGTGGATCATTTGATGAGACTTATGAGACATTGAATTCCTCTTCACAGTGGGTTCACGGTGTGGTCTATAGTGTTTCTTTGTGACTGGGTTATTGACAGAGATCTATTGATTTGGTAGCCATTGAGATGGATCGATATATATTTGTCGTACATGGATTCAAATCTTAAATTATTGAGCAAAGGTCCCATCTCAGTTAGCAAAGGTCCCACGCCCTAGAGATGATTCCCATGTTATACTAGGTTATCAAGACTATGAGAGCTTGAATAGGGTGCAAACTTAGTGTATAACAATTCTGGAACGCCTGGTGGGACTAGAAAAGAAGTCCATTTCCAAAGGACTACACACCTAAAAGAGGTTGAAAACTAACCTAGAAGAGGTCATTTTGTTGCATATCTGGTGACTCTAGAGGGTCTATTGGTTTCAAAGATCAAGTGCTGGTATGTTTCAAATCTTTCATGTTCAAATTCCAACTAATTGCATGAGTAGACATGTCAAGTTATTATGGATAGTCAGGTTACTCACCATCCTATTATGAGGATAATGCTCAATGGGCCAGTCATCAGCCATATGAAAATCACCCAAAGCATGCTTTTACCCCAAGCTTCCATACTACACAAGGCTATCAATATATCCAGTATGCCCCAAATGATTATGCCCTTGTACAAGATTATGAGCAGGCCTTCCGACAAGAGGGATCATGGTCACAAAGGGCACAACAAGAAATGCAACACTAACTACCTCATCATGCTTACCACCCACCTGCCCCTTCTTAGCCTGATTGGAAGCATATGCAGAGCTCAGACTTGATGAAGGAGCAAAGAAAGACAAAGAATTTGTTGCTTGATATGATTAAGCAAGTGTCTGAGATCAGGGAGCGACAGGAAATGAAATCTCAAAGTTATGAGCAGGGGTCAATTCCCTACCAAGTGGTAGAGGCTCTTGTTGATGAGCAACAAATGAGGCAATTTCAAGAAGAGATTAATTGCTAAGCTGATATTGAGACAACAAGGCTGAGATCATGAATTGCTGAACAAGAGGCTCTTAAACCTAAAATCCCAAGCTGGAAGACCCATTTGTCTAAAGAGCCTACACATGAAGAGCCTACCAAGTGTTCATTTCCAGGCTTCAAGATAGGTATTCCTCCTATATCTACCCCTGAGCCCCCTTAATTTCACATCCCAAGTTTTAAGGCAACAAGTTCTTTCCAAGAGCCTATACTTGAGATTCAGTCTACCACTCTGCAAGAGCAGTTTGTTCAAGAAAATTATTTATCCCAAGAGGCCCCTCTAGTCTCTCAAGATGATGAACTACCATGAAAACCTCAATGGACTCTACCTCCCGGCAATCAAATACCAAGTCTTTTCAAAGGTACTAGTCAAGTATCAGAGTAAGGACCTGTGGTAGATGAGCTTTCATGTAACGAGGAGGAGAGGAAATCTAAGGTATCAGTGCTGAGAGATGACTATGATAGATGGGGAAAGAAAGGTGAAGAAGTGGAGTTTGATGCCCAACCAGAGCCCTTAGTTGAATTATTTGATGAGCTCCCCTTCTTTATTGATAGGGAAGAGGATGTTGTGCTCTTAATGGATGAGCTGCCTAGTTTTGTTGAGCAGGATGATAGGAATATGAACATAGCCACCTCTTTAAATTTGTAGTAGCTAAAGGGGTTTGATCCCAAAGATGTGCTAATTCATGAACCTACGGTTACAGAAGAGGTCTTCAAAGAAAAGAGCATAGACAAAAGCCTCGAGGAAGATTATTTTTCTAACATCATAGAGGTCTTTTGTGACAAATTGAATGATGAATCCATATTCCTTGGAGTAGAGGTTCAAAGTTATGTGCCTATTGAAAGAGACCTAGTTTTGGATTGCTCTCTTTCTGAGAATCTGCTACATAAACATGGGTTAGAGCTGGTTCCAGATCTTCAGGATATTGACAACTTTGATGAGCTCTTAGCCTGTTTTAAAGAAGAAGATGACAGTCCTCTGACTATGGAGAATGACTTGCCATGTCTATCCATAATAAGGGGCAACCATGAAGATAAAGAAGAAACCATCAAGAAAAGTCCTGCATTTAGACTTTCGAGAAGCTGCCCTATTAGATACTTGGCCCAGAAGGAGTTTACCGAGGCCTCCCCATATGATCAATTTGAGGTAGGTAAACTTGATCCTATTTTTGTAGATGTAGTTCATAACTATTTAACAAATTTTTGTATGCCTCATATCTTTTTAGCTACCCTCATGTGTCCAATGCAAAATATCCTAATAAGCAGGGGTAGTTACTTCAACATACCAGTGAATGGTTTTGTTTGACCAGGTTTTTGTACTGGTTAGTTTAGGTTAGGTTAGTTTCCCTATTTTCTGTTTCTTGTTTGCTAGGTTAGTCTTCCTGTTTTTCAAGAAGTGCTCGAGCACAGTTTTGTTCCTCCCTCCAATCTATCTCTCTGTCAAGAAAGTTTTTGTGTTCATGTGATGACTCCTATGCCCAATGGATTGTGTCAAGGCCACTGGTTTCCATGTCTAGCAGGCTAACATCCAACATAAATCACCAAAATATTACCCAAAATTTCTTGTTTCATACAATTTTGGCCACAGGTAGAGTGAAATGAGGCTCCCACAAGGGTAGAGCCCAGCCTATGAGAGAGACCTTATAATTTTCTGGTTTTGGTTGTGTCTTTGATGATCTTTTCAATCTTGTTAAGCCATTTCTATGTCATAGCAAAAACCTAGGAATGGCCTATATCTTGCTAAAAGCACTAGAAGTTGTCCCACCCTATTTGCAAACTTGTTTTTATCTGTGAAGAAAATTTATATGGTTTCATAGTTTGCACCCTTAGTCGTGGGTAGTTTGTGATGTCATCGGGCTCCAGTTCAAAGTGCATGTGCTAAATCACAAAAACTAGTGAGATATTCAGGTTTTAAAGTCTACGGGAAATGGCTTGTTTTATGTTGGGGGGTTTCATAAAAGTTGTCTTAGTAAAATATCCCCAATTTTTTCTACCTCTTCGTTACCTTTTTGTCGAGCTCTAGAAACCTTGGTTGTTTTCTGCCTTTCACACCTTCGCTTCTCTGCCTGACGTCAGCATTTTTCTATTTGCGTAGCTACGATCGATTGCCACATGTCGTAGTGGGGCCAGGGTTTTCTATGTCCAGGCAAGTTAAAGTTTGGTTGATATTTGTGGTTGTCACATTTTCACAAGGCAAAGTTGCACGAAGTTTATTCTTCAGGATTATGCGACAACCGTCTTATTGAAAAGTGAGTAAAGTGGTGGGTTCGAGGTGCCGATCATGCTGAGGTGTTCATTTTTTATTGGCCGAGAGGTGGTGATGTGGCTATGGACTTTTCAAGGGGGTTGGTCGACTGTTGATGAATTATAAAGACCGGCCAATTTGTCGGGAAAACACAAGATCGATGACCGTGTTTTAAAATAAAATCAGGTGGTCGTTGGAGCCTGAATTTGAACCTTTCTATAGGGTTTTCACCAGTGTTCGATGCAGTGAGCCATATGCGACAAAGGGGGTTGCTCAAATTTGATTTTCTTCAGAAAATTTGTAGGTAGTGAAATGATAAAAGATCTAGGTGGCCGCCTTGTGTTGATTTTGTCTTCCTGGAGTGCCATGCCGATTAAATGTTGTTGACTATTTCTTGGCACAAGCGACTAGGGTTTATTGGATGTCAGACGGTTCTATGTCCTGATTCACACAAGAGTTTGATGGAGAAGTAGATGGATCAAATGACCTTTCAGAGATAGTTATGGTGATGGGAAAGATATGCAGGCATATATCTCATCAACCAAGATATTTCAAGGATGCATTAATGATGAAAATAGACAAATTTAGGGTTTCCATTATTTTAATGCAAATCTATGTAACCCTAAAGATTTTTACTCCTACCTGCATGCAAAGAGGAGATGTATATATTAGTTTTTAGAGGTTTTTAAAAGAGAAGGATTTTTCTTTCTTAGGAGTTATCTGTGGCATTTGTTCTACCCTCTGGATTCTACAATTTGTAATCTTTCATTGATTTATCAGATTTAATAGAGGCTTACTATGGCATCTTCTCTGCCCTCAAGTCTTTCCCTTGTCTGTATTTCTCTTATTGGGTATAATATACTAGCTTCGTTAGAGAAATTTGGGAGTTCCAGAGCCCTCTTTCTTTCATCTTATTTGTGTGCTATTTTGTTTGATATGATTTAGAGAGTTTTGTGGATTTTGTTCATCTCTAGTTGTCTTGTCTCATTCCTTTGCCTTTTGCTGAAGAGAACATTTGTTTGCAAGTCACAGTCTGTGTCTTTTGTTCAGACCTCTTTGTGAAACACTTATGCAAGCCTGTTTAGGAAGATTGTGTTCTATTAGATCTAAGAGCTTTCATGCTAATTTGGTCAATATATTATGTTCATGTCATTTCAGTGTATCACCTAGTAGGATAGTTTTCTTATTCAATTATTTCCCTTTCAACATTCCTTCTATCCCTTTTCCCTCAAGAATTTACTTTCCTGTTAAGAAGCAAATCAAGGTGATTATCCAAGAGGAACCAACCTAGAACCTTGAGGTCTCATCTCAGTTAGCAAAGGTCCCACAACCTAGAGATGATTCCCATGTTATACTAGGTTATCAAGACTACGAGAGCTTGAATAGGGTGCAAACTTAGTGTATAACACTAACAACAAATGACCAACCTGGTTTATGTGGAACCTCTGAGTAAAATACTTGCTCACATTGGCTTGGAAGAACATAGGACTCTTCTCCAACTGGCTTAAACAACCTTGTATTAATCATTAGAAATCTATTGTCATGTTCAATAACAGTTCTATCAAGATCATTTTTATTGAGTCGTAGTTTGTACCATTTCACAATGAAGAGAACTAATTTGAAGGAATTTAATTCACAGTCAAGTATATCAACCAAAATACCATAGTATCTATTTTGTGACTCTTGAGGATGTAAGTCATTTCTAGATGAAATATTAGTCACCTGGAACACTGCACTTATCCCAGAATCACAAGTTCTCTTCGTGTCATCCAACTTTTTGATGTGAAATTTATAACCATTGCAAAATATAGCCTAGTGGTGTTTCACCTACAATAATGTCAAACATGTATAAATTATTGCATCACGAGTTGAAAAACATATGATTGATTAATTAACAAATTTATAAGTATCTGGTGATCTCTTAAACCATATGCTAAATCTATTTCCTTTTGTGTAACATTGGGATCTCCATTGCGATGAGCTTGTATAACCAATGAAGACACATATTCCCATGTTAATCTATGACCATCATGTTGACATCGTTTAATCTATGCCATCATCCAATCTTGGTTATTTGCAATAAATAAATGTATTGCACCCTACTCTTTAGCAGCTGTACAAAAGTAAATAGATGACTTACAACAGATTTATTTTGAAGATTAAGAATTAATTTACTACAATAACATCTCATAATTTATTACCTTTTAGTTTCCTAAATCTACCATTAGCCACCAAGTACTCCCCTTCAAATTTTTTAATTGAGTTGAGGTCTCAAATGCAATCTATATGGGTCTTTGCTACAAGATTAGGAAGATATTGAGTAACGTACACCATCATCTAGTATACCATATATCCCTGAACCATAGAACCCTCAGGATGTGCTCTTTGTCATGCCAAAATTTTCAAAAATTTTAAGTGTCTCTCAACCATCCACATTGACCTAGCATGTACAGGTCCACACAATTCAATCTCCTCAACTTGGTGTATAAGGTAGTGTTCTTGTGCATTGAAAAAAGCTGGAGGTAAACACTTTTGCATTTCACATATTAATCGACAAACTCTTTTCTTCCAATATTTTATATCTTCTTTATAGATTTCTTTAGATGACAACCACCTACAAGGGATTCAAGACATAAATATATAAATACGAGACTTTACAATATATTACTTGTTTGATATTATTGAACAAATATCACCTCTTACCTCATGTATTTTCCAAGATCATATATCACTTGTTTGATATTATTGTCGAAGTTCTTTGGGAGAGATAGGGGTAGCAAATACTGCAACAATTTTCAACTGATCATTTCATACAATGAAAATTGAATACAATTACACAAATATATTGTAAATACAAAAGACTATGACTTACCTTGATGAAGGTATGTCAATCATGCGTTTTCGTCCCTAACCCAAAATTATTTTTTCTTGATATGAGATTGCTTATATCCACAACAAATCCTATAAGAAATTAAATTTTTCGGATCACTTCTTTTATGGCATTACTTTGTTGCTTTGTTAGTAACCAAGGAAGAGCACTTGCATTAATCCAATCTCCATTGCTATTTGATTCAATGATATTTTTCATTGCATGATTGGAATCATGAATGTCGCTACAAATTTTGCCAAGTTTTTCTTTGTCATGCCTTTCGTCCAATATTTTCCACAGTGTCTTTGTTACATTCTTTCTAATATGCATAGTATCAAACAAATGCACAATTTTTAGATGTTCATAGTAGGGCAGCCTACTAAATTCTCTGGGATAACATTTTAGTCCCTTTGAAAGTTGGTCGATGATGCCTTCACAACCTTCAAGATCATCAACTACATAATTAGCCAACAAAACACAATCAAAATATATAATTTTCAAACATCGACCATTACGTGGAATGATATTACCTTGAATTCTATTATATTCCAACTACCATAGGTGAGGTTTCATTCTTTGGGGCTTTGATGTTGTCTCTTCTTTCCCATTGAAAAAATGACTTTGTGCACTTCGATACTTATGATTTATGGTGAGGAACTACTTATACTCATCAAACACCTATTTTCTTAAACTTTTGGAATGACGAGATTTCATCTTTGGACCACACATTGGACATGCAAATTTTCCCTTTGTTTGAAGACCTACAAGATAATGATAAAATTGGATTAAATATGTATATTTTTAAAATTTGAATTATCACGTACAACTAAAATTCACCATAACATACCACAAAAATGTGTCAACCCTGGAGCATCATGAATTATCCACACAAGCATTGCATGGAATTGAAATTCTCTTTGTCCAATTGGTCGAGAGATGTCATACATAGTGAAACTATTCCATAACACCAAAAAATTATCGATAAGAGGCGCAATATATACATTTATATTTTTCACTTGGTACTTACCTAGTTGAATTAACAACAACATCAAATAATTATTGTGGCCATTTCACTCTAAGACTTATAATTACATGTAGATAGCTATAAAATAATAAGATCCTGGAACAATCATTGCCAACATAATGTGCTCCCTCTTTATTGACATCCATGGAGGAAAGTTATTGTTTATAACAAAAATAGGCCACACCAAGCAAACGGATCTCATCTCTCCATGAAAATTGACACCGTCTGTTGCTAGAGAAAGCTTGAGATTTCGAGGTTCCTCTTTAAAGTGTGGCCACTTTTCCTTTGTGCCCATAAATGATGAACCATCCGTAGGGATTCAAATAATGTCATCTTGACTCTTGTCATGTGCATGGTAATCCATAAATTATGCCAAGTTATTGCACCTAAATAATCATTTCAGACGTGGAATAATGGGGATGTGACGAAGAACCTTGTGAGGCACCTTTTTTGTCACCTGATCATCTCAATAACTGCTTGTATGACATTCAGGGCATTCTGTTGCATTTTCATGTTCTTTATAATAAATAATATGATCTTCAGGACAAACATCTATTCTTTGATACTCCATCCAATATGTTTCAAAGTGGGACATAATTCTCGGTATGAGCGAGGGAGAACATTTGATGGTGGTAACAAAAAGTCACCTATCAATATGCAACAAATAATATAAGTCATTACTATAAACAATCTTAATGGTACATGTTTCACCTTTTATAGACTATAATGACATATATGACAAACCTTAGCATACATGACATTGCTATGTTGGATAAACCATTCATAACCTTCAAATTCACCAACAACAATACAAAAGAGAGAAGAGTAGATTGGGAGCCTTCGTAAAGGGCCATGTATGCCTTCTCAAGTAGAGGTATATCATGAACGTCATCAATGTCATCCTCATCATAATCATCATCATCATCAGCAGCAGCAGTAGCACTAGCAACACCAGTACCAAATATGTCAATGATCAATGCATTCATACCATCATCTTCAAAGGTATTTTCTGGCACATGATCATCATCTTCCATGGGATCATCCTCTATATTCACACTAGGGAGATTGACCTATATAAAAATGATGATAATCAAACCTCCTTCCATGGTTCATATGTATATTAATTGTGAAAATAATATAACAAACAACTTACCACTAGATTATAATCAAACCCCCCTTCCATGTGACCATTCTCCCTACAATGTCTCTTTATTGTTTTGATTTTGATTCTTCTTGTCTTTAACCCGTTACAACTCTTGCATAGACAATAACATTTGTCATCACCTTCTCTTTGAAAGTTAGACAATAATCTAGCGATTGTCTCCCTATTTTGATCGAATTCCCTTGTATTATCTGACATGATCTTTAATGTGTATATCTACAAAATAAATTGGAGATTCCTCCTTTCATTAGCTTCATGTCACCTTTTCATAGCTTCTCATTTTCTGACAGATTTTTCCAAAAGCTTTGTAGGAAACCAAGTACGGGGTATTCTTGAGTTCAAACACATTGAGCTGCTACAACTGAATTATAAATCATGAATTCACTATAAAATTAAAACTGAATAGGGACATAAGTAAGACATTTAATGCATTATTACTTCATCATGATGATAAAAATTTCATTGGATCAAAGCACATAGAAATTCAAAATAGTAGGATATCTTAATCTTTATGAGCTCAAATTCAAAATAGTAAGTGCATTATTTTATTACTGATGTCCCTATTTGATCTAATAGCATCAATATAACAAACAGAGCACCGACAATCAAATAAGGACATGAGGTGCTCAAACAGTGAGCTCATAAAACAATATATTTAGTCTTAATAAAATCTTATAAAACAACATATATTGTGTGAAGTGTTTGATCTCTCTTTATTTGTTTTGTTGTTGATATTCACTATGTGTTACTCCCCGTTTATGATCATTTCATGAGGAAATGTCTCGATGGCTTGCGGGCTGCAAGCTAGGGCATCATGCATTATTTATGAGCTCACTGTTTGAGCACCAGTCAATCAAATAGGGACATGAGGTGCTCAAACAATGAGCTCATAAACAATGCATGATGCCCTAGTTGTAGGTAGTTATCTCTTCTATAATGATGGAGGAGTGAAAGGTAATGATCAATGAGGTTGCTGCTATTAGATCATACATTAATACACTTATTGTTTTGAATTTGAGCTCGAGCATCATGCAATGTTATTGTTGTCATTGCATGCTTGCTGCTATTTTGCACCATATATTATTTTATACACTGTTTATTTCATTGAGACTATGAGCTATTGTATTTGACTATATTCTTTTGGGGCCTGATCTATTTTAGTTGTTTCTTTTTTTTTTGAATCATTATTTACAATTACTTTTGATGTAATATTTGTGTGAAGAACAAGAAAAAAATGGTGAATGAGTGTATTTGACAAAGATAAACATGACACATTTTGTTGGGTTGATTGGGTTGGCCTAGTACCATTTACGTGGCCTGACCAAATATTAAACAGTGAGCTCATGAACAATGCCAGTATTAAACAGTGAGCTCATGAACAATGTATGATGCCCTATATTGCAACCCGCGAGCCATCAAGACATTTCCTCATGAAATGATCATAAACAGGGAGTACCACATAGTGAATATCAACACCAAAACAAATAAAGAGAGATCAAACACTTCACACAATGCCTTGAAGGTAATAGAAATGATGCCCTAGCTCTCAAAGCTTGGAGGTCATCAAGCATTCCAAATGAAAATATGTAAACAATGTCAGTATTAAACAATGAGCTCATGAACAATGTATGATACCCTAGCTTGCAGTAGCCCGCAAGCCACCAAGACATTTCCTCATGAAATGATCAGAAACAGGGAGTACCACATAGTGTATTATTTTATTATTGATGTCCCTATTTTATTACGAGCTCATTGTTTGAGCACTGACCAATCAAACTTGGACATGAGGTGCTCAAACAGTGAGCTCATAAATAATGCATGATGCCCTAGTTGTAGGTAGTTATCTCTTCTATAATGATGGAGGAGTGAAAGGTAATGATCAATGAGGTTGTTGCTATTAGATCATACATTAATACACTTACTATTTTGAATTTGATCTCAGGCATCATGCAATGTTATTGCTATCAGTGCATGCTTGTTGTTGTTGTGCACCATATATTGTTTTATACACTGTTTATTTCATTGAAACTATGAGCTATTGTAGTTGACTGTATTCTTTTGGGGCTTGATCTATTGTAGTTGTTTCTTTTTTCTTTGAATCATTGTTTACAATTACTTTTGATGCAATATTTGTGTGGAGAACAAGAACAAAATGGTGAACGAGTGTATTTGACAAAGATAAACATGACACATTTTTTTGGGCCGATTGGGTTGGCCTGGTACCATTTACATGGCCTGACCAGATATTAAATAGTGAGCTCATGAACAATGTCAGTATTGAACAATGAGCTCATGAACAATGTATGATGCCCTAGCTTGTAGCCCGTGAGCAATGAAGACATTTCCTCATGAAATGATCATAAACGGGGAGTAGCACATAGTGAATATCAACACCAAAACAAATAAATAGATATCAAACACTTCACACAATTCCTTGAAGGTAATAGAAATGATTCCCTAGCTCTCAAAGCTCGTAGGTCATCAAGCATTCCAAATGAAAAAATGTAAACAATGCCAGTATTAAACAGTGAGATCATGAACAATGTATGATGCCCTAGCTTGCAAAAGCTCGTGAGAAACCCAGACATTTCCTCATGAAATAATCATAAATAGGGAGTACCACATAGTGTATTATTTTATTATTGATGTCCCTATTTGATCTAATAGCATCAATATAACAAATAGAGTACCGACCAATCAAATAGGAACATGAGGTGCTCAAACAGTGAGCTCATAAAACAATATATTTAGTCTTAATAAAATCTTATAAAGAAACATATATTGTGTGAAGTGTTTGATCTCTTTTTATTTGTTTTGTTGTTGATATTCACTATGTGGTACTCCCCATTTATGATTAAATAGATAAAGCTTGAATTCCTACCTCAAGTGCTAGTGCCCTCTTCCCACACGGTGTCGGCCTCTTCTCACACGCCAAACTCGAATGCCCTCTTTGCACCACACAAAAGTTTAGTGTCATCTTTGTGACAGCTCTTCAAATTCACAAATTACAAATGACACTTTCTTTTTCTTTTCTTTTTTGTTTATAACCAAATGGGTGTCGCAATTTATGAGCTCACTGTTTGAGCACTGGCCAATCAATTAGGGACATGAGGTGCTCAAACAGTGAGCTCATAAACAATGCATAATTCCCTAGTTGTAGGTAGTTATCTCTTCTATAATGATGGAGGAGTAAAAGGTAATGATCAATGAGGTTGCTACTATTAGATCATACATTAATACACTTACTATTTTGAATTTGAGCTCGGGCATCATGCAATGTTATTACTGTCATTGCATGCTTGTTGTTGTTGTGCACCATATATTATTTTATACACATAGAACAATAGATTTGGGGACTTAGACTTATGTTTAATCTTTAGTAATGGTTTGGGGAACTAATTACTAAATGAGTGACTACAATACCCTAGTTTGCATTATTAGATGATCTTGTTTAATTTATGTTCATTTCATGCAAAGATACACGTAAAGGAAAAAAAAAATCATCTAAAGATTACATGTATATATATGAAAAATAACTTGTATATACTATACAAGGAAAATAACTTTCAGAAGAAAATACAAGAGTACATGCATACATAAGAGGATGAACATAAATAATAAGGGTGCCAGACATTGCTTGAAGTGATGAATTTTTGACCTGGGTATGAATTTAGTGTGCCCCTGTGTGATCCAGAACCTACAAAGAAAAGAGAGATGGGGGTTATATAAAAAATATCTAAGCAATGAATGTCATTCTATTACTGATACTAATCTACAATTATGCATGTGCATAGTCAAGCCATACACTTCTGAAAGAAAAACTAAGCTCACGGTCTCAATGAAATAAATAGTGTATAAAACAATATATGGTGCACAACAGTAGCAAGCATGCAATGACAACAATAACATTGCATGATGCCCGAGCTCAAATTCAAAACAGTAAGTGTGTTAATGTATGATCTAATAGCAGCAACCTCATTGATCATTACCTTTCACTCCTCCATCATTATAGAAGAGATAACTACCTACAACTATATTTCATAATTCCTCCTTTTAAGTATATATATATCAAGTATAATTGTGAGTTTACATCATATATTTAGTCTTAATAAAATTTTATAAAACAACATAAAACTAACCCAAAATACTTTGTCTTAATAAAATCTTAATAAAATAATATATTTAATCTTATTAAAATAATACACTTACTGTTTTGAATTTGAGCTTAGGCATCATGCATTGTTTATGAGCTCACTATTTGGTTACCAGTCAATCAAATAGGGACATGGGGTGCTCAAACAATGAGCTCATAAACAATGCATGATGCCCTAGCTTGCAGCCTGTAAGCCATCAAGATATTTCCTCATGAAATGATCATAAATGGGGAGTACCACATAGTGAATATCAAAAACAAAACAAATAAAGAGAGATCAAACACTTCACAAAATGCCTTGAAGGTAATAGAAATGATGCCTTAGCTCTCAAAGCTCTCAGGTCATCAAGCATTCCAAATGAAAAGATGTAAACAATGTTAGTATTAAACATTGAGCTCATGAACAATGTATGATGCCCTAGCTTGCAGCCCATGAGCCATCAAGATATTTCCTCATGAAATGATCATAAATAGGGTGTACCACATAGTGAATATCAATACCAAAACAAACAAAGAGAGATCAAACACTTCACACAATATATGTTGTTTTATAAGATTTTATTACGACTCGATATATTGTTTTATGAGCTCACTGTTTAAGCACCTCATGTCCCTATTTGATTGGTCGGTGCTCTGTTTGTTATATTGATGCTATTAGATCAAATAGGGACATCAGTAATAAAATAATACACTTACTATTTTGAATTTGAGTTCATAAAGATTAACTTTCAGAAGAATATGAATGAATGCAAACATACATAAGTGGATGAACATAAATAATGAAGGTACCAAACATTGCCTGAAGTAATGAAGTGTTGACCCAAGCTTCAATCCAGTATGCTCTTGTATGATCCAAAACTTGCAAAGAAGGAAAAGATGGGGTTAGATCCAAAGGATCTAAGCAATGCCTGGCACCCTATTACTGATCCTCATCTACAATTATGCATGTGCATAGTCAAGCCATACACTTCTAAAATGAACTATGCTACAGAACATGGGTGTGTGTTAATGTGATTCAAAAGCTATTATGCAAGATTGTTTTATTATTGAGATAAGGATATCTTAATTCTACAAGAATAAATGTTTTGAGAAATATTTAAATTTAATTTTGACAATAGCATGAGAAGTGATATATTTCAAGCTTCAACAAGATTTCATACCACGCAGTGTTCGTAGATTACATTCAATACGTTATTTATGCTTGTATTGGTGGGAAAACTCTTGAAAATGCGTAAAAGAGATTGAATTCAACCATGTTGTTTACATGACACATGTAGTTTACCTCCAACCTAAATCAGTGTTACATACAAATCTGTGGACGCTGCGTGGTACGAAGCCTCACTGAAGCTTGAAAATGATAAGCATTATGATGTTGAGGTATGGTGTGGTAAGCACAAGTATAGTTTCTCATAAGTTGCTATTGGTATAGTTGTTTTTTTCAATAGTCGCAGAATCCAGCTTCTCCTATACTTACACGTATGTATACATTTTGGGCTTGGCTTTAATGTCATGTAAATTTGAGTGAAATGTTAATAATATTTAAGAGCAACAAGTATGACATTTTAAACAAGTATGCGTATACATTATATAACAGGAGGAGTGATATATTTTAATGGCAACACTTAATGAGAAGGATGCCTATATAATAGGAGGAGTGATATATTTTAATGGCAGTGGACATAGAAATTGTAGTGAAACTCTGTAATTTATTATTGTAAGTGGACATAGAAATTGCAGTGTAAGTAGTAGGATGATTGTTCATGAGCTCACTGTTTAATATCTGGCCAGGCCATGTAAATGGTACCAGGCCAACCCAATCAACCCAACAAAATATTTCATGTTTATCTTTGTCAAATACACTCATTCACCATTTTGTTCTTGTTCTTCACACAAATATTGCATCAAAAGTAATTATAAACAATGATTCAAAGAAAAAAGAAACAACTGCAATAGGTCAAACCCCAAAAGAATACAGTCAACTACAATAGCTCACAGTCTCAATGAAATAACCAGTGTATAAAACAATATATGGTGCACAACAGCAGCAAGCATGCAATGACAGCAATAACATTGCATGATAAAATTCAATACTCTTAGTTTTTATTCAAATCTATTTGAAACTCCTATCAACTCATTGTCCAATAGTTAAACTAACCTATGACTTCAAAGGAGGAATTATGAAATATAGTTGTAGGTAGTTATCTCTTCTATAATGATGGATGAGTGAAAGGTAATGATCAATGAGGTTGTTGCTATTAGATCATACATTAATACACTTACTGTTTTGACAACAATAACATTGCATGATGCCAGAGCTCAAATTCAAAATAGTAAGTGTATTATTTTATTACTGATGTCCCTATTTTATTATTGATGTCCCTATTTGATCTAATAGCATCAATATAACAAACAAAGCACTGACCAATCAAATAGGGACATGAGGTGCTCAAACAGTGAGCTCATAAACAATGCATAATGCCCTAGCTTGCAATTCATGAGCCATCAAGACATTTCCTCATGAAATGATCATAAACGAGGAGTACCACATAGTGAATATCAACAATAAAACAAATAAAGAGAGATCAAACACTTCAAACAATGCCTTGAAGGTAATAGCAATGATGCCCTAGCTCTCAAAGCTTGCGGGTTATCGAGCATTCCAAATGCAAAGACGTAAACAATGCCAGTATTAACATTCATATTTTGCCATTAAATCAACAAATGCCATCAAAATGAAATTGAGTTAATGAGAATACAAAGCTCGAATGCCTACCTCAAGTTATGGCTACCATATAAAGATCAAATGCTAAGGAACTATGTTATAAAATTTCATGCCAAATTTCAAGGCATGAAATTTTATAACTGTACATATATTTTCTTCGAGTCCCCCACATTGTAAACTCAATGCTAAGGAGAAAAAAGTAT
Source organism: Chamaecyparis obtusa (assembly GCA_027943335.1). Taxonomy (NCBI): domain Eukaryota; kingdom Viridiplantae; phylum Streptophyta; class Pinopsida; order Cupressales; family Cupressaceae; genus Chamaecyparis; species Chamaecyparis obtusa. The sequence continues at coordinate 26,158 of BSBK01007899.1, forward strand.
GATGTCAAAAAGTATAAAATTTCATGCCTTGAAATTTTATAAAATAGTTCCTTCGCAGCTGCCATATGAAGAGTAGTGCAAGGTGGCAATTTTCTCATTTTACCACAGTTAAGGCCCTCTTTTACCATGCTTTATGAGATTTATGTTTTTACCATGCGTTATGAGCTTTATGTTTTTTTTTTAAGTGAAGAAAAAGATTATCATAATTTTTTATCTTTAAATTTTATTCATTTTATGATTTTAAAAATTGAAATAAAAAATATAAACTTTTAAGAAACTTTTACATATTTTCATCAAATGACCCAAAAATATCAAGAATCATCATATATGGTCACTAATAGCCAACTTTCAAAAGAATATGAATGAATGCAAGTACATAAGTTGATGAACATAAATAATGAAGGTACCAGACATTGCATGAAGTAATGAAGTGTTGACCCGGGGTTCAATCAAGTATGCTCTTGTATGATCCAAAACCTGCAAGGAAGGAAAATATGGGGTTAGATCTAAAGGATCTAAGCAATGCCTAGAACCCTATTACTAATCCTCATCTACAATTATGCATGTGCAATGTGAATAAAAACTAAGAGTATTAAATTTTATCATGCAATGTTATTGTTGTCATTGCATGCTTGCTGTTGTTGTGCACCATATATATTTTTATACACTTGTTTATTTCATTGAGATTGTGAGCTATTGTAGTTGACTATATTCTTTTGGGGTCTGACCTATTGTAGTTGTTTCTTTTTTCTTTGAATCATTGTTTACAATTACTTTTGATGCAATATTTGTGTGAAGAACAAGAACAAAATGGTGAATGAGTGTATTTGACAAAGATAAACATGACACATTTTGTTGGGCTGATTGGGTTGGCTTGGTACCATTTACATGGCCTAACAATATATTAAATAGTGATCTCATAAACAATGTATGATGCCCTAGCTTGCAGCCCACGAGCCATCAAGACATTTTCTTGTGAAATGATCATAAATGGGGAGTACCACATAGCGAATATCAACACCAAAGCAAATAAAGAGAGATCAAACACTTCACACAATGCCTTGAAGGTAATAGAAATGATGCCCTAGCTCTCAAAGCTCACACGTCATCAAGGATTCCAAATGAAAACATATAAACAATGCCAGTATTAAACAGTGAGCTCATGAACAATGTATCATGCCCTAGCTTGCAGCCCGTGAGCCATCAAGACATTTCCTCATGAAATGATCATAAATGGGGAGTACCACATAGTGAATATCAATAGAAAAATAAATAAAGAGAGATCAAAAATTTCACACAATGCCTTGAAGGTAATAGAAATGATGCCCTAGCTCTCAAACCTCGCGGGTCATCAAGCATTCCAAATGAAAAGATGTAAACAATGCCAGTATTCAATAGTGAGCTCATAAACAATGTATGATGCCCTAGCTTGCAGCCCATGAGCCATAAAGGCATTTCCTCATGAAATGATCATAAAAATGGAGTACCACATAGTGAATATCAACATAAAAACAAATAAATAGAGATCAAACACTTCACACAATGCCTTGAAGGTAATAGCAATGATGCCCTAGCTCTCAAAGCTCGCGGGTCATCAAGCATTCCAAATGCTAAGATGTAAACAATGCCACTATTAACAATGCTAAGATGTAAACAATGCCACTGAAATTGATTTAATGAGAAGACAAAGCTCGAATGCCTACCTCAAGTGCCAATGCCCTCTTCCCACACGGTGTTGGCCTCTTCATGCACGCCAAAATCGAATGCCCTCTTCGCACCACACAAAAGTGCAGTGTCATCTTCGCGACAGCTCTTTGAATTCATAAATTACAAATGACACTTTATTTTTCTTTATTTTTGTTTATAAACACATGGGTGTCACAATTATGACAACATCATCGCTATTACGACACCGCCAGGGGCACTTGCAAAAAAAAACACAAAAAACAAACACAAATTGTAGTGGCATCGCAAATTGGCGTCAAAATTTGACCCCAAATGTTGTAGTGAATAGCTCAAGCATGGGAGAGGCCTCTGATCATCTCCTTGTGGTCGAGTTTGATACAACAAAGAATGTGGAATTTGGGGACATCAATGTTAATCATCTTGGTGTGGATCTCAATGGCCTTGCATATTTACAGGCTAAGCATGTAACCTACTTGACTAAAAATAACCAGTTCCAAGGTTTGTATCTCAACAACAATCAGAATATTCAATCTTGGATTGATTATGATAATCTTAAAAATAAGGTCAAAGTCACCATTGTAGAGCTTGAATCACATCGCCCAGGAAAAACTGCCAATAAATGTGAAAAACTTGTCCCTGTCCAATATTTTTGAAGAAGAAATCTACGTTGGTTTCTCAGTAGCTATAGGAACCCTTGCTGAAGAGAATTACATACTCGCGGCTTGGAGATTTACTACAAATGTACATGCCACATCCCTGAATACATCTAATCTTCCATCCATTATGCACAGAAATTACAAGACCTAAAATTCTCATATCTCAGTAGACACCCCGAGCCAAAGGAAGCTACATTTTAATTTATTGTCCACGGGGTCCTTCAAATTTGTGCAACATTTTGTCACGGCCTCGACCTTGTTGTTCCTACTTTCCAAGATCCATGTGTGACACTTTGACTTATGTTCATTTTGACACTTTGACTTATGCTTTTACGTGTACGACTATATGACTGATTATTTGATATGTTAATGAAACATGGAGTTTCATTTTGGTGTTTCAACTTGATTACATAATGACATATTTGGAATTTAAAGTTCTTAAGGTTGATATGGTGTTAAATTTATCATGTATGCTTTTCAGTGTTTAATGTACTTGAGAAGTTAGTGTAAGACATAGCTTTGATGTTCATAAATTTGAAATAGACATGATGATGCAATTGCTTTTTGATTATAGTTTATGGTTTCTAATCTCTTGATGTGATCTTGAGTGTTTGAGTGTTTTGGTAGGATGACGACAGGGGTGTGATCAAGGAAGAGGAGGTTAGCCCTTCGACAGTGGTGAGTTCAGATGATCTGGGATACACCACATAGTTAGCATTTCATAATAGATTAAGAGAGTTTTGTCTCTCTCCTAATCTCATGTGATCATGGCGTTGATATCATATATAATTTCTTTGATTAATATGAGGTGGATAAGAATGTGTATTTTGGTAAGACTTCATGATTAAAAATGAGTATTTAATGATATAATTATCAATATTATGTTTTTTTTAAACTATGTATTATATGAACAAAATATGAGCTTGTTTAAAATAATTGTCCTTTCCATGTAGAATAACAAAAAGCAAAATATGCTCATGATTTTGATAGTATAATTGCCTCCTTGATATAAATAAAAATTTATTTGGTATTAAATGAATCAGTTAAATTTCAATAGAAAAATTAAAAGTTTAAGCAAAATTGGATAAATATCTAATAGTTATAGATTGATATGGGGAATAAATGGTTTAGAAATGGGGAGTGGCTATTTAAATAGGGGAAACCAACTCCATTTTATGCGACATGGCTTAGATCTTCTTTGTTTACTAAAAATTTAGAGAGAAAAGGCAAGAAAGAAGAAGAAAAAAAGTTATGGAAAGAGAATTGTAACCAGAAAGAAAATTGATTTGACCAGGGAATAAGAGCTAGAGGGACTTCTACTTTTGGTTTATGGAAATAGAGAAGGTGACCCATGGGGACATTAACTAGGTTATATTCCTCTTTTATTGTCACTTCAAATGAAAACTTTCTTAACTACATTTCTATCATGGAAAGTTAGAAGTAAGTAGAATCTAATTATAGATAAGAAGAGGTCTAATTCCCTTATAATATGTTTGGTAAACTATGTTTTTTTAAATCTTGTGTCTAGTATTAGACTCTGTCACTGTGATCTCTTATTTTATGACATTTGTGAGCTTAGTATGGTTGCATTGGTTTTGTTTTCCATCTATGTTAATCATGGCGAATAAGCCAAGAGTCTTTATCCAGAATACATTTGATATTCATGTTGTCAGCCGCTTGTAGTTGGACCATCTTTAATCTTTCCTCAAGTCAAGCTAAGTGAAACCATGTGTGTTGAACAAATTGAATAACTGAAAGGGGGTTGAATCAGTTGTTCCCAAACACTTAATAGAACTTTTAACTTTTTGGTAAACACACAAACCATATAAATGATGATAATTGTTATATCAATATTAAATTTTGTTCTACTGATAATCGCATCAAAAAAATTATAACAGATGTAAACATGGAAGTACATGTAAACACCAACACAAAGAAAAATAGAATTTATGTGGAAACCCAAACTAGGAAAAACCATGTAGAAGCTAATTCTCTTGAAATGAAACACCAGTTAAAGTGACACTAGTTAAGGTGTGTTGGATATTGCTAATGCATGGGGAGGTGATTGAGACATTTAATATGTTTAATCACCACGTTACTGAATGGGCACTCATACTGTTATCATTTTTGTTTTGTCACTGATGTCAACATATGTTTTTGTGAGGGAATCAAACTAGTTATTACAATGTACGGACACTGGATGAATGTTTCAGATGCTGCGAAGATAGATGAGAGTTCAAGAGGATGTTGTGATCTTATATCCAAGATTGCATTATTTATTGCTTCATATTGGATGAGTTACAGATGTTTTGGTGAAGACTGGTCACTGACTGTGATAGTGATAAATAACAGAGTTAGTCTTTGTGTTTTGTGTATAGCTTACAAGAGATATGGAATCAGTGCATGCGAACTTCAGAGATGAAAGATATAGTATTGAAGAGTGTTTTATGAACTGTGCAGGGTACGGAATACAAGATGATGTCATCTGTGGTGTGTACTCTGGAAAGTGATCTATTTGGAAGTCGACTACAGAGATGTAGTGTGTATAACGGATGCTGAACTTGAATTAAGGATGCCGGTCCTTAATTGTTGTAATATAATCATTGTAGACTTGTTCTAGATACCGTGTGTATCTTAGCAAGGGTTTATATAATTATTTGTAATTAGGAAAGCCCTATGGGATGACCTATTTATAAGAATTGTAATAAGGTATAAATGAAAGGTCTTTTCTTTGGAAAAGACATGTATGAGAAGAAGATGATATAGAGAGGTTGTGAAAGCTATGAGCTTGTGTCTGATGTATGTAGAGTAGAGGTTTATTGGTGGACTTCATTGGAACTGATCAATCAAAGATAATTGCTACCAAATAGTTCAAAAGATTGTGTATTTCTTCATATGCACTTGTGTTGTGAACAGTGAGTTCTGAAGGTGCACTTAACCTTCTTTGGGCAGTGAGCCTTGGGCAGTGATCCCTCCCTTTTTTTCTTGACTCCTAACAGGGTCTATCCTCTAACAAGGACTATGTACTATAATGTTTCAATAAGCTCCTAACAGGGATATATCTTCTAACAAGGATAACTATACTCTCAGTACATCATTTGTGGGTACTAATTCCCACTGGGGTTTTTATCTTTAATAGGGTTTCCTCGAGACCAAAATATTATGTTATTGTGTTGGCATTCATTGTGTTCATTGGATCTGATATTGTGTTGCTTAAAGTTTAAAGTTTAATAATTTGTTATACAACTGATTCACCCCCCTCTCAGTTGTATTGTGGACTGTTATTCCTAACAATTGGTATAAGAGGAAGAGGTCCTTAGAGAGAAATCTTAACAACTTGAGGTGATCTCGGAGATGGCATTCTATAGGAAGGATAGTCCAAAATTTGATCCTAAAAACTTTGACATTTGGAAGAACAAGATGTGAACTCACCTATTTTGATTGGGGATCGACTATTGGTTGATTACAAGGAACATGATAGCTATAAAGACCGAAGATGAATTGATAACTTCTACTGAGAATGAAAAGAAGATATTTTCACTGAACATGATCACAAGAGAAGCACTGATCAACACACTCTTTGAAGGAGAGTTTATTGAAGTTAAAGACTTGGATTCAACATTCCAAATTTGGGAAAGATTAGAGGCACTATATGAAGGAGACAAGTATACCAAACAAGCAAAGTTGCAAAATTGGAAGACAAAGATGGAGAAGCTGCAAATGAATGAGGATGAAAGCATTAGGGCTTATGTTCAAAGGTTTACAAAAGTTGTAGTTGGAATCAGAAATCATGGAGGCACTTATGATGAAGAAGAAGTTATTGTGAAGATCCTCAGATCACTAACACCAGCTTACAAGTTCAAGGCTATGTCTATTCAAGAAACTATACCTTTGACTCCGAACTTTAGCAGAGAGATGTTGATTACAAAGCTAACTAATTTTGAAGTTGTAGGATTAGGAGAAGCTGTACCTAAAGTTGAATTTGCATTTAAGGCATCTGCACAAAAGAAATTGTCTACACTTCTGAGCACCAGCAAAAAAGACCTAAAAGAAGAGCTTGGTGAGTATGCTGAGGAATGAGAACAAATAATGACAGAAGAAAGAAAGATGGATGAACTTGTTGCTCTGATTGCTAGAAGAGAAAAAAGAGGTAAGGGAAATTTTGAAGGCAAGTTACCCTTGAAATGTTTTTCATGCAATAAGGTAGGTCATTTTGCATATAGATGTCCTAAAAGAGTTTCTAAGTAAACCTAATTATGAAAATATTAAAAGGGACAGAGAATGTTATTATGCTAGTGAAGGAATCTCTGATGATGGTGATTAAGATTGTGAAGAGATCGAATTTATTTCTATTAGAGATGAACCAATACATGAAGAAAAAGCTTTAATATCTCATGTTGACAAGAAAACTGAATAGATAATTGACATTGGTTGTTCTCATCATATGACTGGTGATAAGAACAAGTTTGTTAAATTAGTAAAGTATGATGGAGGTGTTGTGAGGTTTGGGGACAATCTCCCTAAATCTATCATAGGAGTAGGATCCATTACTCTGGATGGAAAGACTAATATAGACAATGTATTGCTTGTTGAAGGATTGAAACATAGCTTGTTAAGTGTTGGATAGTTAATGGATAAAGAGTTTCAGTTAAGTTTTGTTAATGGTAAATTTTTTATCAGAAGTAAGGAAGGAAAGTTGAATGCAACTGGTACAAAATCTAGAGGTAATGTATTTGAATTAAACACATATGGAGCCTCTTGTTTTTTTATGAAGGTAGATGACAGTTGGTTATGGCATAGGAGATTTTTTCATGTTAATTTTGATAACATTCTAAAGGAAACTATGGCTAATGCATTAAGAGATCTATCGAAGATTCCGAAACCATCTAACAATGTATGTAGAGAATGTGTTATGGAAAAACATACTAGAAGTAGTTACAAAAGAAAAGAATATACATCAAAAGGAAAGTTGGATCTGGTACATACAGATCTATGTCAACCTACAAGAACAAAATCATACTATGGTGAAAGGTATTTTATACTTTTTGTTGATGAATTTTCTAGAATGATGTGGGTCACTTACTCAAAGGAAAAATCAGAAGCATTTGATAAATTCAAGTTGTTCAAAGAAAAAGTAGAGAATGAATCAAGTTTAAAGATTAAGTGTCTAAGGTCAGAAAGAGGTGGAGAATTTACTTCAAATTTATTCAATTCATACTGTGAAGAGCATGTGATAAAGAGATAGACATCTACTCCCAGGACTCCACAACAGAATGGGATAGCAGAGCGAAGGAACATGACTATACTTGATGCTACTAGGACAATGTTGATTAAAGGAAATGTATCTCATGTACATTGGAGAGAGGCTATTGGAACAATAGTGTATACATTGAACATAATTCAAATCAGATAAGGTACAAGTAAGACTCCCTATGAATTATGGTTTGATCATACTCCTACTATAAAATATTTCAAAATATTTGGTAGTAAGTGTTATATCAAGAGAGATGATGAGATAGGGAAGTTTGATGCTAGAAGTGATGAAGGAATTTTCCTTGGTTACTTTGTTAAAAGAAAGGCTTAAAAATGTTTAAATCTGAGATTGAGGAAGATGATTGAAAGTAACAATGTAAGAATAGATGAGAACTTTCAGATACAAGAAAGAATGTATGACAGTAATCAGATTGTAGAGATAAAAGAAACTACTAATGTTGCAGAAGGAGAAGAACTTGTTGAGGTAGAAAGTGAAAAAGAGGCTTGTGATGCTAGCACAAGTAAGGCTACTAAGACTCCTAAAACATCGAGGTATGTACATAATTACCATCCTTAAAATCAAATTAATGGCAATACCAGTCAAGGAGTGCTAACTAGATCAAAGGTTAGAGAAGAAATTTGTTTGATTTCTCAAGTTGAACCAAAAACTATAGATGAAACATTTATAGATGAATCTTGGATAAATGCTATGAAAGAAGAGTTAGATCAGATAAAGAAGAATAATACTTGGGAACTAGTTCCTAGACCTAAAAATAAAAATGTAATAGGAAAAAAATGGGTTTTTAGAAACAAGATGGATGAAGAAGGAACTGTTGTAAGGAACAAAGCAAGACTAGTGTGTAAGGGATACTCACAGCAAGAAGGCATAGACTTTGCAGAAACATTTTCTCATGTTGCTAGAATAGAGGCAATAAGATTATTCTTGGCTTATGTTGCACATAAAAACTTCAAGGTGTATCAGATGGATGTGAAATCTGCATTTTTGAATGGAGATCTTGAAGAAGAAGTTTATATAGAACAACCAGATGGATTTCATCTATGCGAAGATAAAGACATGGTGTGCAAATTGAAGAAAGCTCTATATGGGCTAAAGCAAGCTCCTAGGGCTTGGTATGTAAGGTTAGACAAGTATCTACTTCAACTTGGATAAAGAAAAGGTAATGCAGACAATAATTTGTATTTAAGAACTAGTGAAGATGGAATCATGATAATAGAAGTATTTGTGGATGATATTATCTTTGGAGGTAATGATGATCTATGTAAGAAATTTGCTAAAGAAATGGAAAGTGAATTTGAGATGTCCATGATAGGTGAAATGAAATTATTTCTTAGATTGCAAATAACTTAGAATGAGAATGGTATTTTTATTTCTTAGACCAAGTATCTCAAAGAATTACTTAAGAAATTTAGAATGGAAGATTGTAAACCAGTAGGAACACCTATGGTGACTGGTAAATGGCTAACAATTGACAATGAATCAAAGTGTGTTTTTTAGACCTTTTATGGATCAATGGTTGGAGGACTACAATATCTGAACCACACCATACCAGATATTACTAACGTTGTTGGAATTGTGGCTAGATATCAGGAAAAACCTAAAGAAACACATCTAGCTACCATGAAAAGGATACTGAGGTATCTAAGATGAACCATAGACTATGGCTTATGGTATGACAGAAATGATAGCTTTGAACTTCATGCTTATACTGATGTTGATTGGGCAAGGAATATTGATGACAGAAAAAGTACTAGTGGTGGTACATTTTTCCTTGGGAAAACGTTGGTTTCTTGGCTAAGAAACAAGATTGTATAGCACAATCTACTGTGGAATCAGAGTATGTTGTTGCTACCATAAATTGCACTCAGATTGTTTGGATGAAACAAATGTTGATAGACATTGGAATAACTTTTGATGAGCCCGTGGTTATCCACTGTGATAACACCAATACAATGAATATGTCAAAGAATCCGGTGATGCACTCCAAAACTAAACATATTGCTATCAAGTATCACTTCTTGAGAGACAAGGTGGCAGAAAAATAAATCAAATTAGAATATATCAGTACAAAAGAGAAGATTGCAGACATCTTCACAAAGCCACTACCGAAAGATACCTTTGAATATCTCAGAGGTATGTTGGGGGTTTAGGCCCCTCCTAGTCAGAATTAAATGATGCAAAGATGCATCAGTCCAGGGGTTTTTAGAGCCTTATCATAATTTGGACTGGATGTAGGGATCTACTCCTCAGGGGGAGTGATTGTGGAAGAAAGATGTTGAAAAGCATTTGATGACTCATGGCACCCTTTTCCATTGTTGTCAAAGGGGGAGTGTTGCTATGAGAAAATCCCTACTGTATGGGGAGATTGTTTGGTTGCAGGACTTTGGATTGATATAACTTTGGGATAAGATTTTCCCATATGTTGACATCAATGCCAAAGGGGGAGATTGTTGGATATTGCGAATGCATGGGGAGGTGATTGAAACATTTAATATGTTTAATCACCACATTCTTGAATGGGCACTCATACTGTTGTCATTTATGTTTTGTCACTGATGTCAACATATGTTTCTATGAGGGAATCTGACTAGTTATCATAGTGTACGGACAATGTACAAATGTTTCAAATGTTGTGAAGACATATGAGAGTTCAAGAGGATGTTGTGATCTTATATCCAAGATTGCATCATTTATTGCTTCATATTGGATGAGTTATAAATGTTTTGGTGAAGACTGGTCACTAACTATGACAGTGAGAAATGACAAAGTTAGTCTTTGTGTTTTGTGTATAGCTTACAGGAGATATGGAATCAGTGCATGCAAACTTCAGAGATGAAAGATAGAGTATTGAAGAGTGTTCTATGAACTGTGCAAGGTATGAAATGCAGGATGACATCATCTGTGGCATGTACTCTATGATTATTGGTGTACTCTTTGAACAAATCATAGCATGTATAATGGATGGCAAACTTGAACTAAGGATGTCGGTCCTTAATTGTTGTAATATAATCATTGTAGACTTGTTCTAAATACCGTGTGTATCTTACCAAGGGTTTATATAATTGTTTGTAATTAGGAAAGCCTTATGGATTAACCTTTTTATAAGAATTGTAATAAGGTATAAATGAAAGGTATTTTCTTTGGAAAAGACATGTATGAGAAGAAGATGATATAGAGAGGTTGTGAAAGCTATGAGCTTGAATCTGTTGTATGTAGAGTAGAGGTTTATTGGTGGACTTCATTAGAACTGATCAAGCAAAGATAGTTGTTGTTGAACAGTTCAAAAGATTTTGTATTTCTTCATATACACTTGTGTTGCTAACAATGAGTTCTGAAGGTGGACTTAACCTTCTTTGGGCAGTGAGCCCTCCCTTTTGTTCTTGACTCCTAACAAGGTCTATCCTCTAACAAGGACTATGTATTGTAATGTTTCAATAAGCTCCTAACAGGGCTATATCTTCTAACAAGGATAAATATACTCTCAGTACATCATTGTGGGTGCTAATTCCCACCGGGGTTTTTACCTTTAACAGGGTTTCCCCGAGACCAAAATATTATGTTATTGTGTTGGCATTCATTGTGTTCATTGGATCTGATATTGTGTTGCTTAAAGTTTAAAGTTTAATAATCTGTTATACAATTGATTCACCTCCTCTCTTAGTTGTATTGTGGACTATTATTCCTAACATTTTTACAAAGGCTCACTCTTATATTTTCTCATTGTATTTTTATCACTGTGATTGGCTCACTTCTAGTCGGGCTAGAACTACATTGAAATATGAATATGGATAACTACCAATACAAGATTTACTGATAAAAGATGGAATAACAAAATTACATCTAACTAGGCATGAAACAGTTAAGAAATTAAACTTAATTCACATCCAACAATAGATCCAATTGTTGATCTTATTTTTGTATACCACTATTTGATCTACTACAAATTTGTATGAAAATGCCCTTCTAAATCACTTAATAATCTTCCACACTTAGCTTTAACTTGCATACACCACCATCAAAAATGTATTGCTTATCTTCTTCCACATATACTCATCACACATAAATTTTCATACCAAATTCACAAGTCATCAGATACAAAAGGTTTTTCTTTATTTATATAGATATATGATCATACACATGTCGACGACACCAAAAGAATGTGCTGAACACAAATTAAATTATATTACAATTGTATTTAATGCATTACCATCGATCCTAAATATATAACTCACTTAAGGAAACATTGCAACATGCTACACTAGGACCAAATATAGGTTACACTTAATATGCTTATGATGCAGGAGCATCTTGGGTTGGAAATCCTATGTCACCAAAAATAAGTTTGAGTTTTCCTATGTTGCTCAGTTCCTACTTTGACTGAGTTGGCTCAGTTCCTTCATTAACCAAGTTGGTCAGTTAATTCCCTGGTGCTCGATTATCTTTTCCTGGCACTTGGTTTTCCCTACCTACCGAGTTGTTTCTTTTGGTTTTCTATTGAGGCCAACATGTGCACTTAATTATGGTCATAGATTTAATGTTGGTATCTATCATTGGGAAGCATGTGGACCTAGATCTGGTTGTTCCTTCCATTAATGGTGGATCTGAAGGCCGACTTGTTCGGTAGCCTCTTGTATATCTTGTAGTCTTTGGTTGTAGTTTTAGGAGACAAGTTTTGGTAGAAGATAGAAGTAGAAGATTGAAGATAGTTTCTGATCCTCACATGTTGGAGGACTTTTGTACTTGAATTGTAATATTTGGCCCTAACCAAGAAGGCCTTACAGCTTGACATGTATGAATCTATTTGATGGAATATAAAGGATTTGATCTGCATTCTCTCTCACACTTTGTGTGTTATTGCTTCCATGTGTGATCTCTGCAAGGTAGATCTAGATTAGGGTGTGCCTTTGGCCCTTGTCCTCCTCTACCCTATGTCAGGTCATATCAGAGCGAAGGTGAGATCTGGATCTAGATTTGTGAATCTAGGTTTGAGGGTTCCTTCTTGTCAAGCCCTAGTTGATTTGTTGTGGGGTAGAAGATTGCAATCTCACTTGCAATTTTAGAGGGTTTCAAGATGGTTTGTGGGAGGTGAGATGAGGATCCAAGATTGGAAGACATGTTGAGACAACTTGTTGCTAGGTTAGAAGTTGTTGAGACAGCCTAGTATAGAGGAAGACATCTTGAAGATGTTAGTGATGATGAAAATGAGGAAGAACAAGGTGATGTAGAACCTGTACCAATGATGGATCAAGGTGAGGAAAGATTGTTGAAAGATTTGACAAATCTAAAGTATACACCACATTTCAATCCTCCAAAGTATAGTCAAAAGTTGGATTCAGATGAATTGGTGGACTGGATCACTGAGATGGAAAAGTAATTTGAATATGAAAATGTCCCTAAGGAAAAGAAGGTGAAAATTGCAAGCACAAAGTTGAAGAGTCATGCATCCTTGTGGTGGGAACATCTGCAATTGGACAGAAAGAGGAAAGGCAAAGACAAAATTAAGGTATGGAATAAGATGGTAAATAAGTTGAAAGGAAAGTTTTTACCTTGTGATTATCAAATTAACCTAGTTAGGCGAATGCAAATTTTAAGGCAGAAAGATAGCTCGGTAAAAGATTATACTGAGAAATTCTATAGATTAGATATCAGATCTAGACATGATGAAGATGATGTGGAAAGAATTGCTAGGTACTTGTTGTCACTAAGGATTGCACCCAATTTGCTAAGTGTTGAACCCAGCAATCCTGTGAAACATGGGACTATTCTCAGGCTGTGGGTAACCTATCCGAGAATAGACCTCTGGATTAAGGGCCGGCTTCCCTTTGGATCACTTGAAAAACTCACTAATTTTTAGGAGGAAAGGGAGGGAGTGCATAAAAACAAACAACTGCAATTGGATGAAAATAAAGGTGATCCACTGAAATTGAAAGAAGACCCACAACTAAAATGAATTTACTCTAATAGCAAAACAAACTTGAATCACAACTTGATTTCACTTCCTTAAACTCTTAATGAAAACCAGGTACTTTGAAATACAGAAAAGGAAGAAAACTCCACAATTTGATATCCTCAATTGCACACAAGTTACACTATTGAATCAAAATGAATTCCTTAGAACTGACTTGAATCAACATACGGATTAAGGACACAAAGACATCATAGTAATCCTGCATATGATTCAAAAGAAAACTCAGGATTGTAGGGGAACAAGAAGGATCAATTTTATTGTTGAAAAGAAACTAAGTACAATTGTGTCTCTCAGAGTTGCAACACTCATATCAGAGAGAAAGAATGAAGAGCTAACCTCAATCACCAAAAGTGAGAGGTATATAACTAAGGCCTAGGAATTTGCATTTGAATTCCACTACCTCCTAAGAATAGAAAAAGTCAATAATGGACCCATGAGGCTGCATCATAATTCGAATGCCAGATTCTTGGATTTCTAGGGGCCAGGGAAAGTGGGGACCTAAAAATAGAAGGTCAAAGGAGACCACTCTATCCACTAAGTCGCACACAAAAAGATTCTGACAATGGTTTATAAAAATACCACTGTCAGAATTTACAATGAATGTGCAGCGACTGTTACATTTTAAAACTGACCCCTATGACACAAAGTGGATTTAATGTATATTCTAAAATGGTCTCAACCCAAAATAGGGAAACACATTTTAAAATAGTTATAATTAAATAATAAATCCATTTGTGCCTAAATAACATATGGATTAAATAGATACTTTACAATATTCTCAACCCGAAATGGGGAAAATACATAAGATATCACATCACATAACCCAATATAAAGAAGAAACCCCAAAATAATAACACTCGGCCCTAAAAGAAGGGAAAAAGAAGTGATGCATCATTACAAAATCCTTCTCTTTTAAAAAATGGGGAAACTACTGCTATTAAACCCTCTTAAACTTGGCAATTGGCGAGCTTCCTTTTGCACTGGTAGTTCAAAATGGAAACATCTGACACCTTCTCGTAGCATCACTCTGTCAAGGAGGTAGGCACTTGAAATGGCATTCATCTTTTCATTTTCATGTTTCATCTTGAGGGCACTGGCATGGCACTGTAAAACCCCTGTTATCTTCTGCATTTATTTAAAGGCACTGTGTATTTTCATTTTTTTTTATTTTGTGGCTTAATACACACCAGCCATGAACCTAGGGCATCCATGATTGCTTATTGAGTCCGCATGGATTCGATGGCAGAGAGCCTTGGCTTGTACTTCTATGCATCTGATGTTCATGTTGTAATCAATGTATCACATTTGTTTAATCTTTGGCATGCTCTTCTGTGTCCTGGAGGGCGTAATGAATATAAATTCATATTTTCTATGAGCTAGAGCATCAATGATTTGGTTTATGTATTGATTGTTTATGCGGGCTCCCCTTATTGGCATTGTCACTAGTTTTACTGTATTGTTTGACCCTATTGTATTTGTGAGGACACGGTCTTATGAATTCACTGTGATTGATGCTTTTTACACACCTGCCACTTCTTTGACCCATGCCCTATGAATGCATTGTGGTATGTTCATTATTGGGACTATGCCAGCTAGGGTATGGGTCTTGTATTCACTAGCCTGAATGTTGAGAGCCCGTAAAACTAGGGCATCACAATTGTTTATTACTATAATCTGTGACCCCTTGTGCTTGCCATTGTCATTTGAAATGCTCATGCTGTAGATGCAATCTTATTTAATTTCTGCAACACTGTGGCTAGGCACGGTCTTAATGTTGCCATGCCTTGATGTCTTTTCCTCATGCTTGATTGTCATTACTGGCACCATATAGAACCTGCTATTTGATGTTTGGGGCTGAGCTCACTGTATTCCAAGCTATGATACCATGCTTATGATGTTTGTTGTTTTGTTTTGATACCATCACATTGTTTTGTTTATGCTATTCTCACTATGGCTCGTGCCTTCATCCTGGGCATTGAATCTGCTGGGTATGAACACACTCTAGCATTGGGATGATGACCTCGGCGTCATGACCTACTATTCTATTGACCTGCAGGCTATCCTTTATGAACCAGACATCATTGCTTTTTCTTGTTCTTGCATTATTCATCTATTGGCGCACATTCTGACATGTTTTCCTTGTTTATATTACCTTGCTCATTGTTACAATTGATTTTAAAGCTCGTGCCATGAGCTCACTTAATGTTTAGAACTTGAGCATAATCGGTATGCCATGTACCCAATCTTGGCTTGTATGCTATTCTTTGTTCCCATGCATCATACTATTTTTCTTTTGCTTGGAACCCGCAACACTGCCTTGTTGTCGAGACCACTCTGTAACCCCACTCTTGAATTGTTATGATGACTTGTGGGTTACAAAGCTCAGGCACGAGCTCAGTGCCCTGCACTCGACTGCTTGCTCACTGCCACTTTTCCCAACTCATGGATGTGAATCATTACACTTATAAAGAAGCCCAACTTAGAGCTAAAGGGCACCCATATTGTTATTGTCTCATGTGTTGGTTGGCATTATGCTTTGGTTTAGCTCAGGGCCGAGAGCCATCTTTATATGCTTTGGGTATCATTTGTTTACTATACCCTATGATGTGTATTTCTATGGCTCGCAAACCCATTAATTGTTGTCGCCATGTTAGAGATTGTGCAAGTTTGCATAGAATGCCTGCTGTGGGTACTCACGACATGCTTGACTATTTGGTCATGTGTTAAAGACCCGAGCCTGCTACTTCCCCTGCTGCAATGGTATTGTTGATGCTTGAAAATCGAGGACTATGTGGATTGGATGATTGGATGCATTGTTCATTCAAACCATGCTTTCTTTGTTTTCATTGTTGCATTCAGTTCATTGAGATAACCTGTGCTTTGAATATGGACATTACTGTGGCTAATTGATCCATTTATTGGCATGATCTTTTGCAATGTAACCCATTATTAGTGCTCTATAGTTGTATCTCATCCATTCACTGGTGTCCACCTCTTGTGGAGCCTCTCATGGCATTGGGATTGCTGTTATTACATGTACTCCTTTGATGCCCATTGTATTGGCTACATTCCTTTAGCCCTATAGTGTAGTTTTAAGACAATCTTGATGCCATAATGCTCCTAGAACCATTCAGATTTGCATACCCTTCTCTATTTTGATATTGATCTGATGCACCTTGTAAGCTCTACTTTGCTAGTGTTTGACTATGCTTCATTGATCCTCATTGATGCTGCTTCATCTAGATGTCCTTTTCTTTTGTACGATGTGTGCTCTTGGCCCTTGATGTGATCACTTGACAGAAAACCTGAGATTTTTCTGTCATGATCTGCATCAAGGGCCCAGGTCATCCATTGGATTCATTATTGGATCAGCTCCTCCTGTATCTACACATGAAACAAACACGTCAGTGAAAACATGGTGCCTCTTTCATTCTTTGGAGCCTTGATACACATGCCCTAAGCACAACCTTTGTCAAAGGTGCATGGCTGAGTGTACATATGCATTTTGTAAATATTGTGATACCAGTCATTGCATAGATCCATTGGATCTAACCCATATCCCTTCTTCTCTTCTTGTAGGTTCTGGATCTCAGGAGCTCTCTGGACAAGATTGGATTCGGACACCACTACCAGGCAATGTCTGGTACCCCAGTATTTAATTGATTTCTTTATGTATATCTATACTCATTCATTCAATTCTGGTAACAGCTATGCTCATGGCCTATGTGAGCTTAGATAAATGTTTTCTTTTCTAGTTCTTTCCCTTTTGTACAACATACATATCATTGATACATGCATGTGTAGTCTTAGATGTAGTTCATTTCCCTTTACTTTCATGTACTTTGCAACAAAAAGAATGCAAATATTAAGCAAGATCACCTAATAACACAAACTAGGGTACTGTAGCATCATCTAGTAATTAGGTTTCCAATCTAAAAATGAGTAAAAATATGATAATAGTACTTGAATGGATTGAGAGTTTCCATCCAAGAAGAAATCAGTTTGGTTAAGTTGGAAAACATTGAAGAAGCTTATCAATTTGCCTTGAAAGCTGAGGAGAAATTGAACAAAAGACATGAGCAAAGACAAAGAGGTAGAAGTGGTAGATTCCCTAGAGGAAGAGGTAGATCTAATGGTGAAAATAATAGATCTGATCCAGAAAAGACAAATCCGAATAAAGGAAAGACTGAGTGGAAAGGTGAAAGTTCATCTAGAGGAAGAGGCAATAACTATCGAGGTGGTTATAACAAAGGTGGTTTCTGAGGAACATGTTACAATTGTGGAGAAGGACATAGATCATTTGAATGTACACATGCCAGTAAGAAGGTCAGTAGTAGTAGAAATACTTTGGTGCAAGAAGAGTCACTGAATGAACCCGAGAAGGCAAAGAACTTGATGGTAAGGAGAGCACTTTGGAGTGAAGGTAATAAAGAATATCTGGTAAGGAAAAGTTTGTTCAAGACTAGATGTAGAGTTTCTGATGAAGTATGGAAGGTAATCATTGATAATGGAAGCTTGGAGAACTTGGAATCCGAGGAAATGGTTACAAAGTTGCAGTTGAAAAGGTTGGAACACCCGAAGCCCTATCAAATTTCATGGATCAAGGATGGGCATACACTCTTGGTAAGTGAACAATGTTATATGAATTTGAAAATTGGAAAGTACTATGATAAGGTGTTATGTGATATCATGCCTATGGATTGCTGTCATATTTGGTTGGGTAGACCTTGGCAATATGATAGACATGCTATATATGATGGGAGATTGCATAAATATACTATTTGGGCTAATGGGAGAAGAAAAAATATTGTTACCTTTGATTGAAGAACCTGTTAGTAGTGTTTGTACATCTGTGAAAGTTTTCTTGATGGAAGGAAGAAAGTTGGTTAAGGATTTGAAAAAGAATGATGTATGTTTTGCTGTGATTCCTAACAAACTAAGTAAGAAAACAAAGGATAGCATACCTGAGGAGATTGATAAGTTAATCAATGAGTATAGAGAGATCATTTCTGATAATGTACTTGATGGTTTTCCACCAAAGAGAAGCATTGATAATTGTATGAATTTAATCCCTAGAGCTAGTTTACCCAAAAAGACACAACATTGGTTAACACCTACCGAGAATCAGGAATTGAACCGACATATTCAAGAATTGTTGCAGAAAGGTTTGATCCAAGAAAGTTTGAGTCCTTGTGTAGTACCAACTATATTGGCACCTAAGAAGAATGGAGAATGATGAATGTGTACTGATTCTAGAGTAATCAAAAAGATAAAAGTGAAATATAGGTTTCCTATACCAAGAATGGATGACTTAATGGATAGTTTGACTGGAGCAAAGTATTTTACCAAATTTGATTTGAAAAGTGGATATCATTAGATTAGAATCAGAGAAGGTAATGAGTGGAAGATTTCTTTTAAGACAAAAGAAGGTTTGTATGAGTTGTTGGTTATTTCTTTTGGTTTAGCTAATGCACCAAGTACTTTTATGAGATTGATGAATGAAGTTTTGAAGAAATTATTAGGTAAATTTGTGATTGTATACCTAGATGATATTCTGATATTCAGTAAGACCATAGAAGAGCATTTTTTGCATGTTAAATAAGTATTGCAGAGATTGAAAGAAGACAAGTTGTTGATTAATCTAAAAAAGTGTTCTTTCATGCAAGAGGAGATTGTGTATTTGGGATTTGTGATTTCAGCTGACGATTTGAAGATGGATCCTAGAAAGGTTGAAGCTATTTTGAATTGGCCTACACTTGAGAATGCTAGTGAGGTAAGATCATTTCATGGTTTGGAAATTTTTTACCGAAAGTTCATTAGGAATTTCAATTCAATTTGTAATGCTATGACTGAGACTATGAGAGGAGATAAAAGAGAATTCAAGTGGACACATGGAGCTGATAAAAGTTTTGAGACTCTAAAGAAGAAGGTTGTTGAATTGCCTTTGTTAGCATTGCCTGATTTCAATAAGGTATTTCAAGTGGAATGTGATGCAAGTGGTAGTGCAATAGGAGCTGTGTTGAGTCAAGAAGGTAAACCTATTGCTTTCTTTAGTGAAAAGTTGAATGATGCAAAAAAGAAATATTCTATGTATGATCAATAATTCTATGCTATTGTTCAAGTCCTGAAGAAATGAAGACATTATTTGATACCAAATGAATTTGTGTTGTATACTGGTCATAAAGCTTTACAGTTGTCATAAAGCTTTACATTTGTGATTAAACATAAGAGTGGAGTCACTAACCGAGTTGTTGATGCATTGAGTAGAATAATATATTTGATGACCGAGATGAAAATTGAAGTTCTTGGTTTTGATGACATGAGAGATGTGTATGAATTTGATCCTAATTTTTTTGAGCCATGGAGAAAGTGCAGAGCACCTATTCAAGATCAACCGAGTACTAAATGGGAAGACTATTTCATTCAAGGAGGTATGTTGTTTAAAGGTATTCAGTTGTGTATACCGAGGGGATCAATGAGAACTAATTTGATAAGGGAAAAACACAGTAGTGGTTTGGCTGGACACTTTGGTGTTGACAAGACATTGAATTTTCTTAAGGAGAGATACTTTTGGCCGTAGTTGTATAAGGATGCTCATAAATTTTTGAAAAGTTGTGGAATTTGTCAAGTTGCAAAGGGAGTAAGTCAGAATACTAAATTGTATACACTGATTTCCATTCCTAAGAAATTTTGGATTGATATTAGTATGGATTTTGTTCTTGTCTTACCGAAGACAATGAGAGGTAATGATTCTATATTTGTTGTTGTGAATAGATTTTCTAAAATGACACATTTTATACCTTGTAGAAAAACATCAGATGCAATACATATAGCAGATCTTTTCTTTAAGGAAATTGTCAGATTGCATGGATTAACAAGGAGTATCATCTCTGACCGAGACAGTAAGTTTGTTGGATACTTTTGGAAGACCCTTTGGAGAAAGTTTGGCACCGAGTTGAGGTATAGTTCTAAATTTCACCCACATACTGATGGACAAATAGAAGTTGTGAATAGAAGCTTGGGTAATCTTTTGAGTTGTTTAGTTGGAGACACACAGAGTAATTAGGATTATGTGTTGGCACAAGCAGAGTTTACATACAATAATTCAATGAATAGGAGTACTAGAAAAACACCTTTTGAGATTGTAAATGGCATACAACCAAGAGGTATATCAAATTTGAGGGATATTACTAATGAAGAAAAGAGAAGTGTTGAAGGAGTAAAGTTTGATGAGTTCATGAAGACATTGCATGAAGATGTGAAACATAAGTTGGAGAAAACTAATCAGAAGTATAAAGACAGAGCTGATAGATCAAGAAGACATAAGACTTTTGCAGTTGGTGATGAAGTAATGGTTTATTTGAAGAAAGAAAGATTTCCTGTTGGAATAAATGGGAAGCTGAAAATGAAGAAGTTTGGTCCTTGCAAGATGTTGAGGAAATTTGACAGTGGAAATTCTTATGAGATTGAGTTACTTGATGACATTGATATATCACCTATATTCAACATTGCTGATTTGTATGAGTACCATGAATCATATGAAGAAATGACAGTACCGAATGATTATCCTAAGAAATAGACAAAAGAAGTTGAGCAGATTTTGGAACAAAGAGTTGGTAGAAGTACAAGAGGAAAACAATATATGGAATATCTAGTAAAGTGGAAGAACATACTGATTAAACATAGTTCATGGATTTCACAATCTAAGTTGGATTCATCTCGGGTTGTACCTGCTACATGATTCAGAGAATCATTTCAAATAACCCCAGGTGTCTGATGCAGGAGCATCTAGGGTCCTTGGAAATCCTGTGTCACTAAAAAAATGTTTGAGTTTTTTTGTGTTGCTTGGTTCTTGCTTTGACCAAGTTGGCTCAGTAGTTGCTTGGTTCCTTCGTTAACCGAGTTGATCGATTAATTCCCTGGTTCTCGGTTATCTTTTCCTGGCACTCGGTTGTCCCTGCTTACCAAGTTATTTCTTTTGGTTTTCTGTTGAGGCCAACTTGTGCACTTAATTATGGTCACATATTTAATGTTGGTATCTATCATTGGGAAGCGTGTGGACCTAGATCTAGTCATTCCTTCTGTTAATGGTGGATCTGAAGGCTGACTTGTTCGGTAGCCTCTTGTATATATTATAGTCTTTGGTTGTAGTTTTACAAGACAAGTTTTGGTAGAAGATAGAAGTAGAAGATTGAAGATAGTTTTTGATCCTCACATGTTCGAGGACTGTTGTACTTGAATTTTAATATCTGGCCCTAACTGGGAAGGCCTTACATCCTGACATGTATGAATCTATTTGATGGAATATAAAGGATCTGGTCTGCATTCTCTCTCTCACTTTGTGTGTTATTACTTCTGTGTGTGATCTCTGCAAGGTAGATATGGATTAGGGTGTGCCTTTGGCCCCTGTCCTCCTCTGCCTTGCGTCAATTTACAATGCACATGTTACATTTACCGATACTATCAAAACACCACAACCAAGACCATGTCTTGATCACTTGAAATTTCAATATAAACGAAAATAAAAAGATTATATGTTATATTTATTATATATCATATTATGAAATTTATATAATATTATCTATTATATTATGATATGTTAAAACTTGTCTAGGATAATGCTATGTGTCCTATCTATAGAGAGCTTTTAGAGGTTTCTGAAAAGTGGTTATAATAGAAAATTGGGTACATGGTTTAAAAGTTATGGCTTCCAAAATTTGTGCCATCAAGAGTCAAGTTTCAATGCCAAAGGAAGAGAGAAAATTCACTTAAGGAAGGAAATTGAACTATTGGGAGCCAAAACGGGGAAGTTTTAGTTTTTAGAATATTCTAAGGTGGTTATTAGTGCTACATGTAGGGATGAAGGTGGGTTTCAAGCTTAGTTCCATAAGGGTAGTTTGTGGCTTTGTGTTGCAGATTATTATAATGAAAATGCCCATGTGGTTATAGCATGTTAATTTTTTGAATATTGTAATGTTATTTCATTGAAGATAATAGTGTTAGATAACTGAGAGAGGGGAGAATCAATTAAGTCCATTTATCCTACAATCCCAAATACTCTCAGATGTATAAAACAAATCCAACATAAAAACTTAAATAGCTCAGTAAAAACTTGTTTGTGCCTTTTTGTTCATTTACCGAATGCCAATTAAATCATCTAGTATATACCGACCAAACCAATAATTGTAATGTGTAAAGAAAAATAACAAATCATCACAACCATACACATATAAAACTTGATTTTTAACATGGAAACCCTATTAGGGAGAAAAAAAAACCTGGGATCAGTACCCAAAATAATTCCACTCTTCTGAAGTGAGCTTGGTTAAGAGCCAACCTTGTTAAAGGTTACAAACACACTGTAAGGTGTGACCTTGTTAGAGGATTTATCATTAACAGTTCTTTGTGACCATACATTCACTTGGGGTCAACAAGAAAATAATCAACATTCATTGAATCTCATAATGAAATAAATAAAGGCTGTTAAGTCCCACTCGGTTAATAGATTTTTTTGTACCAATGGTTAGAATGCAATAGTAAATGATCTGATTCAAATAAAACTTCCTTTGTAGATTTTCAGATCTATGCTAAGCCCATAATACCTTTGGCCATCATAATCTCTTCAATTTATTTTTATCCTCCAACTATGTTCTGCTCGGTTATCTCCTTTCTCTGATGCTCAGTGTAGTCTGTAGAATAGCTCAATTCTCACTTCAACCTGTCTGACCAGCTTCGCATGAATGCAATCTTCTTCTCACATGCATTATCTCATTATGAATCTCTTGTCTCCTTAAATAGACATGATAAACTATTTTCTTCTCAGCCATAGATTTTGCCTCTTAATCTCCATCGTTGATTTTTCCACTTCAACCTTCCTCGGAACTTGTTCCTTAAACATGTTTCATTCTTCATCATTTGATCTTCCTTGAATTTTGTCAGCCATATATCTTCATAAAAAATTTTATCTTTCACCTTAGAATCATGAACATATTTGTCTAGCTCATCATCTTAAGTCAGCAATCACATGTTCCATATTATTTATTTCACTTGGTCAATATCATGATGTGTTGGTGACTTCTTGATCGATTAATATTGTACCCAGTATACACTACACTTTCTCAGTGTACATTGTATCTACTCGATGTATACTAAGTTTTTCATTTACCGACCACATAAACTTGTACATTCTTGATCTTTAATTCTTAACATAATCATGCAATACAATCAAATCACTAACATAATGTCACAGACTCATCAATAAGTTGCCCAATGAATACCATAACCATATCTTGCTTATACATCTCATCTTCATGTTAATATCTCATTCCTTCACCATTATTACCTTCTTCAGATGTTTGCAACTATCATGATAAGTATAGTCAAAACTAGTTGACATCAATGACAATATAATAATTGATTTAATGTGTCACATATACCTTTGTAGCTCGATGATCATCTTCACATTTTGTTCTCCAAGTAATCAATGAGTTGTAGTATAACAAATAGAAATCAATTGTGTATGTTCTTGCAATATTTTATTTATTTCCATGTTGTGTTGTGTGTGTTTGGGTTAGTAAGGGGACTCGCTTCCTGAAGTTTCCACATAAATCTGGTGTTCTTATGTGTTCATGTATCTGAAATCTTTTATTTGTCTTTTGTTGATTGGTTATTAAAATATTCCAGATCTGGTATATATCATTAGAATTTTTAATTTTGTTGATTCACCACCCCCTCCCCCCTCTCAGCGCTAGATTGTATTCAACAACATCATCTATAAAATAAAATTTGACATGATAACCTAAAAAATCAATGGGTAAGATGTAATGAATTTTGAAAACACATCAAAATCCTCAAGGTTTTGCATGAACAAAAGTTAAAGATATGGTTGTAAATTAGCTAGGATTTTGTGATAAAAGACGTGTATATAGAGAGATCTGTAATCAACCAATAAAGGTTTAAAATCATAGGTAGATAACAAATTATTAAGGAGAAATCAATATGAAAAAGTATGCAAATAAAAAAAGTTGTTAAAATAAAACATTTTTATTTAAATAGAAAATTTTATGCTAGAGAATAAACATGGGAATCATGGGTTCACAAAATATAATGAAAATATATAAGCCTTGTATATCTAGATTCTAATTAAATAATAAATTTTGATAATGTAATAGAACCCTATATAAATAATGACCTAATATTGATAAATGCCAAAGTAAATGAGAAGCTAGAAAGTGTTCAGTTCTTTGTTGATGTTGAACTATTAATGTTGTAGATATTAATATGTGACATGCTCACATGAAAAGATCCATAATTTTAATATTGGATCTTATTTGACGATCATGTCTTTGATTGACTCCTAATGTTTTTTTTTCTATGCATGTAATCATGTGCAATTTTAACTAGGGAGGGACAATTGAGTCTTTCCTAGCACAATTTTATCCTCTACTACTATAAGCTTCTTAAAGCTACGCACTTTTAAAAATAAATATGCTTAGAATTTGTGGTGCTAAGAAGCACCTTAAGGAGTGTGCTATAAGAGGGTTTAAGTATAGAATTTCCTTAACTCCTAATTAGACCTCTTACTAACTTCTTTGTATCCTAAAACACAAAATACACCCACATGCATAATGACTTGGTAATATCTATCAAAAGTTGATGTAGACATTGATGATACATTTTTGGAATCTTTTCAATTCATATTATACAAAATAATATAAGAAAATAATACAAGCACACATTAATTTAGATTACATTCATTCTGATGATAAATCTTGATTAATTTAATTAAGGTTGATTAATACAAATTGAGGTATGAATAATTTGAGACATAAATATGTTGAAATAATTAATGTGTTCAAAACCAAGGTGAAACTATTGCAATAACAATGTTAACAATGTATGTTAATCTAAAAATAGATTCTCAAGATCATCCTTAAAAATATTTATGTGATTAGCACATTCAACAATAATAGTATGAAGAAATAAATATACAAGTTAGAGAATATTGACGTGGAGAAGCACTTGTAGAAAAATAAAATCCACAGCCAAAGAGATCCAATACTTGCATCAGTCCTTCTAAGTTTACATCAACATAACATTTCTCTCTAAATTTTTTAGATACTTAGTTACTTCTCCAACCTACAAAAAAAGCATACATATCACTAACCCAAGGTACCAATTTATCAAAAATATCTAGATATGAGAATATAACTATTATATCTCGCAAAACATGTAGTAGAACCACATGTAACAACCATATGCCCCCCTTAGTGGAAAGCCTATATAAACATAGTAAATTACAATATAATCATCATGTGGCCTTTAAATGGGCTCCTAACCCACATCAAGTGAGGAATGATCAACTTTGAGTGTTGTATTACTATTTGATGACTAATATGCACAACATGCAGACCTTAGCAATCAACTTAAGATAACATGAAATATACACATAACAACATGCCTAGACATGCAAATTCAAGTGATCCTCACTGCTAAAGTGGATTCCTAGAAAGAATATTCTAGACCAATATGCTTTGTAATTGACATGAATGATTAGATCCACGTGCAACTAAAACTTTTCATAGGTAAATAAATACTAAATATCTTGTGATATTGTCGCAAAGTCATGGCGCTTCACTTTTCTGAGCATCACCTAGATGAAATGAATGTTGAGTTTTCCATTCATTATCATGAGAGATGGGATCTTGTGAACCACTACTCATGAAACATGGGTCAATGAGTTTGTATCAAAAATTACACAGTTGAATCCTAATAGCAATAGCATAATTTTCCTTGTGGAAAATATCTCATCCTTATTAAATATTTTTACATGTTGGCAAGTGATGTTTTGAGAGCATGATGGATCACTCAAGGGTTGTCATTTATGGAAACACTTATGTTGGAGTGATCGCATGAAGTGATTATAAGTTTTGGAGACACAGTCATGTAAATGACTAAGTACATAATCAAAATAATAGTATACTGCAATATAGTTTTGATCAAAAAAGATAATATATGATTTATTATGGCTTGTGAACTTAGAGGAAGACATTTTGGGATATGTATGATCTTCAGTTAAGGTCACACGTGTTTTGGTGTTTATATAAGTAAGATACAGTGATATGAAGGTATGCAAAGACAATGAAATAGGGTATATGAACAGTCGTGATGATTAAGGGAAGGTTAGATGGAATGGTAATGTGCTAAGTTAGATGAAAGTTGTATATTGCCAACACTTTGGTAATACAAGATCACCAACTCTACATTTATCATTTTTATAAGTAATTGTTATGTTTTGTATTGTATTTGAGAGCCAAGTGGATGGAAGAATTGATATAAGTATAGAGTGTTTTGTGGAAGTGATAAGTGTGAAACTATGTGATAGAGATGGATATGTGATAGATGCAAATTTGGGATATTAGCAAAGGCAGATAGAAGATACGAGATCAGAGATTGATAGAGCTATAACTAGAACTATCAAAGCATAGATGATGCTTGTACAATTCACTTATTGAAGAACACTTTTGTAACAAAATTTTGGTTGTAAGAGTTGTAAGCTCACCACACCTTTAACAGGGTTTTTTGTATACCCCTAATAGGGTTTTCTATTCCTCTAACAAGGAAATGTACTATGTAATACTCGGATCCTAACAGGGCTATATCTCCTAATAGGGATTATATATTTTAGTGCATAGTTGTGTGTACCATCCCCGCTGGAGTTTTCCCTTGTCCAAGGTTTCCTCGAAAACAAATAATGGTGTTATGTGTTTATGTTCTTTTCATTTCAACATTGATATAGTTTATTTGCAATTGGTTTAAGTTTAAGTTGAAATTTTGTAATACTGATTCATCCCCCCTCTCAATATTACTTAATCCTAACAATTGGTAGCAGAGCTATTGGCGCTCAGAGAGAAAGCCTAACCGCTTAAGGGAGATCAGAATGGATTCAGAAAGTTTGCAAGAGAACTTTGAAGCATCACTTGATAACCTGGACAAAGAAAAAGATGAGAATGACGAATTGAAATTCAAATTAAGAAGAGCAGAAGGTTTCATTAAGAACTAAAGCAACAACTTGAACTTTCAAGAAGTCAGAGACAAGACCTTATGGATAAGATCAAAGAGGATTCAGAAAATGATACATCAGACCAAGTAAAGAAGCTGAGCAATAAAAAGAACAAATTAATCTTCTGATGATTAAAGAGATTCAACATGAAAAGGATGTAAGATACAAAGTTGAAAGGACTCTAAAAGAAGAAAATATGCAGATAGGACAGATGAAGACTGAACTTGATCACTACAAGGATAAATGTCAAGAATTGGAGAAGTACAATCAAATCATAAAAGGTGAACTCACTCAATCCAAATTGCACATTGAGAAGCTACACATGAGCAGTGATAAAATTGATGAACAAAGATAGAGACAAAAACCTAAAGGAGACATGACTGGAATTGGATACAATGAAGGAGAATGTTCTAAGACTAATGATGAATCACATGAAGTGAAACTGAAGACATATCCACTTTTGAAGAACCTAAAGATCAGATCAGAACTTTCAAAGGTAGATACTTTGGATGCAACAAAGTTGGACACATGAAAAGAATGCAGAAGTAAAGGTCCTTTCAAACCCTTTACTAGTTATTGTTACAATTGTTATACATATGGACATAAGAAAGCAAAATGTAAGAAACCAGATCAGTCAAGGAACAACCAAGATTACATCAAAGAAGAGTCAACAGCCAAGATCACATGCTACAAATGAAATAACCTTGGGCATACTGCAAGGTATTATAAGTTGCAGGTTAATCAGGATAGAAGACCACCTACATGTTTCAAATGCAACAACTTAGGACACATAGAAAAGTTCTGCAGGTATAATGGAATGAACAGTAGAAGAGGACCACCACCTGTGGTTATAAAGAAGAATATTGGTGACAATGGTAAAAGTCTTAATGAGTACACAGATGAGTTTAAGAATCATTTCAAGAAAACAACAAATGAAGATGATGAGAAGATATGGAAGGTAAAATATTTCAACAATGCATTGGTTAAGGGAGAGACAGTAGATACTACTATTTCTTTGCATGATGTTGACATTACTACATCGACCTAGAAGGCCGCATGACCTTAGGGGGGGCATTGGATGTAGACAATAGAATATATCTAGCCCCTAATTATGTGGAATAAGCTCATGCGAGCTTAGATATGGTGTGTACATACACTATGAAGTTTATGTTTGTGATCGCAACACTTGGAGATTCATATTCTATGATCGTAAAATTTATGTTTGATTGGATAGAAAGTCTTAAAACTGATATAATTGATTTATCAATTACACATGAGAAGATAGCACAAGGAAATGCACCTATGAGCACACCTAGGAGATATACAAGATCTAAAAAACCAAGCAGCCCTAAGAAACAAAAGGTAGAAGTAGAAATAAAGAAGAAAGAAGACAAGGTGACTGAGAAGAAAGAATAGAAGAAGCCAAAAGACCTGTGGAAGCTGGATATCAAGATGTTACAAAAGAGAATAATAAGAGATGAAAATTTGAAGACAGTAAATAGATACTATGAAAGGTATGATTTTGACAATCAAGTAGTAATTGAGGATATAGTAATTGAGCAGTTGTTAGTCTATAAGATGAATTTGCTAGAAATAGAAGGCAGTATTCCTAAGGAATTGTATAGCAAGTTGGAAATAAGAAAAAAATTAGCACATTATAAGGATGAGACTATAAGAAATAAGGCTATTGAAGACATGTTGCATGTAGTCTCCATACAAGAGAGGGAGAGAATTATTAAAGAGTTGAAACCTCTATTGAGAACAAAGGCCAAACTTTGAAGATAATTGCAAGGAAGTATGATGAGGTTATATAGAAGACACACAAAAGGCATTGGACCAAATTCTTATGTGTGACATGCCTGAGAATACCTCACCTTTGAAGGTTACCAAGCCTACAACTTTAGGAATGGGTCAAAGCCCTAAGATAGCTGAAGAGAGTGAGCCATAATTGGAACTATTGAAGCATAGCAGATGCTTGTGCAATTCACTTATTGAAGAACACTTTTGTAATAGAATTTTAGTTGTAATAGTTGTAAGCTCACCACACCTTTAACTGGGTTTTTTTTTATACCCCTAACATATTTTTCTATTCCTCTTACAAGGAAATGTACTATGTAATACTCAGCTCCTAACAGGGCTAGATCTCCTAATAGGGATTCAATATTTTAGTGCATAGTTGTGGGTACCATCCCCACCAGGGTTTTCCCTTGGTGAGGGTTTCCTCAAAAACAAATAATGATGTTATGAGTTATGTGTTATGTGTTTATGTTCTTTTTATTTCAACATTGATATGGTTTATTCGCAATTGGTTTAAGTTTAAGTTTAAGTGTTGTAATACTGATTCACCCGCCCTATCAATATTACTTAATCCTAACACTTTATCTCTCAAGAGCCTAGGTGTCCAAGTACACTTTCGAAGGATCATGGAGAAACATGAAATTACTTGGGATTGCAAGTTTAATGTCACCTTCTGCTAACAACATGGACTTTTGGCTTCCCTTGAAATTTGTGAGGGTAATGCTAGTTATTGTGAGTTTGAGAAGAAAAGATTAAAAATAAAACTTGGAAATAGATTAAATGATAAAGGGCTCTTGATAAGGGAACCCAAGCTTTACAGTACTTATTAGCCAATAGGCTTCCCCTGTGGGGAAGCCCACGTACGGCTCCAACAAAAATCTCTCACGGTGTCTCATACCCATAAATGGTTTTCCAAGCAGTTTTTGTAAAAGGAGATGGTAGTTTTTGTGTGCAGCTGAGGGGTAGTTTTCATGTGCAGGTGGGAGTTATCATTTTCCCTCTGCCATAACATTTTGTCTGCAGTTTTCTCTTCCTCTACTATTCCATCTGCAGACTGCTTTTCATTTATGTTTGACCTACATTGAACCCTTTCGGAAGTGTTTAATTAACAAAAATCCTACTTCTGCACAAATTGCTTACAAACAAGGAATTCTTCATATCCTCAAGTCCGCAGTCAAGTAGCTCCAATCACGTTAGTGACTTCTCTCAAACAAGTGGAGGATCAAGTTTTCTATTCTTTTACTTGTGTTGTTCAATGTCATTGCTAGATACCAGACATTTAAAATGTTTTTCCCAGTGGTTACATTGCTTGTTTGTTAGATGTCCGGATTAATGTGGATAATCTGGTATTAATCTAGGATATGCAACACTTTTGACATGCTAGTTTCTCATTTTCAATCAATTTTGTATATCTATATCTACTTGTTTAGACCTCCCCTTGGACCAGTGTGTTCGATGGGGACTGGGATTCTTGTCTAGTGGATCAATGGAGAGGGGCTTTGATATATTTCATAGGTGCAACTTAATTGTACCAAGAGAATATGGAGTATTTAGCTCCATTGCATGACTATAGAAGATTTCACCCAAAACTTCTGATACATATTTAACCCCTCTCACTACCAGTGATCATAAATTCACTCTCTTTCCTTATCTCCAAATTTTCAACGTAATGCATAGTGGAGTGTTATTTTTCTTATTACCATTTGAAAAAGCATGCGTTTAGCTCTGATTTTTTTTCCTTTTTTCATTTTCCAGTTTGACATGTGTCCTCTCATCTATAGTTGACAACTCAGCCACTCTAGCCTCATAAGACAGAGTATTTTCTCGCAGGAGATCTCTGATAGGGTATTTGAGATTTTGTCTGGAATATTGCTACAAAATGGCGAATTGATACTATTAATTTGTGAGCAGATTTTTTTTTAGGAAATATAAACATCTTGCTTTCAATTTCTTATGTTTTTTCTCCTCGCTTGTTTTCAATTAAAACTTGTGCAGTAGGTCCCTCCATAAGACTTCAATTACAAAAAATCCCATGCTGAGGGACTATCATAATTATGTCGGTGGGTGCTGCCGAAATTTTATTGGATCCACTCACAACATCTCAATGCATGAAACATGGAATATCCACTCTCTTGTAGATAATAAATATATTATATCATAAACAACTGACATATTTTAATAAAAATTATAAATCTAATCATGTAACTATCAAATACAGGATAAACAATTAAAACATTGTCAATGTTAGTTCGATCTCAAAAAAATAATTGATCTTATAATCCCTCAACTTTGATATAAACAATCTAATAATTATAAACCACTTTACTCTATAATTTAAAGATGTCTATACAACCTTATAATGTATATTTGATAGTTGTCACTACATAATTAAAAATTATATAGTACAATTGTTAATCAATTGATAAATAGGATTAATGTACATTACCTAACCCTAAAAGGGGGAAATGATGGGTGCATTTATATTCTCTGTGAGTTTAAATTGTATGAGATGTATTTAAGGTTTGGTTTATATTTGATATTAAATTTGAAGTCATAATTTAGATGTGGGTCAAGATAATAAGCCAGTCTTATTAACATTTGGTAGACCAAGGAGGCCCTTAAATGTGATAGTTTTCTGCACTTTCCTCAAGTCAAGACAAGGAATAAGAAATGAATATAAAAGGCCAAGTCAAGAATATAATGTTATTGCAATCTTGGTTTGTATGGTGAAAAGAGCTCTAATGTGTTAGATTCTCTTAAGGAGTGTTATGTTACAAAACAACTCTAGCACACTTTCTATAATGGCTTGTGACCTAATGCAGGAGCATCTCAGGTCCTTGGCAATCCTGTGTCACCAAAAACAATTTGGAGTTTGTTTGTGTTGCTCAGTTCCTACTTTAACCAATTTGGTCGGTAGTTGGTCAGTTTCCTTTGGTTACCGAGTGTGGTCGGTTATCTCCTGGGCGGTCGGTTGTTTCACTAGCGCTCAACATTGCCTGTCTAGTGCTCGGTTATCTTGCTCACCGACGGGTTTAGTTTTAATTTCTGTTGTGGCTGACTTGTGCATTTATACTAGATCATAGATTTAATGTTGGAATCCATCATTGGGAGGCATGTGGTCCTAGATCTGACCGTTCCTTCCATTGATTATGGATTTGAAGGTCGACTCAGTTCGGTAGCTTCTTGTATAAATGTAGTTGTTGGTTTAGAGTTTAGAGGTAGTTTTGGAATAGGAGTTTGGACAGAAGATAGAAGTAGAGATCTTGAAAGATCCTCACATGTTGGAGGACTTTTGTATTTCATTGTAATATCAGGCCCTAACCAGGAAGGCCTTACAGCCTGGCATGTATGGTTCTATTTGATGAAAATATATGAAAGATTCTGCATTCTCTCTCACTGTTGTGTTTGTTTGCTTCTGCATGTGTTGGACAGGCTTGGATCATTAGGGTGCGCCATTGTTTGGCCCCTCTTGCTCCTTGCCTTGCGTCAGGTGGTATCAGAGCAAGGTTAGATCTTGATCTAGGTCTATGGATCTAGGTTTGTAGGTTCCTCTTGAAGCCCTAGTTGATTGTTGTGGGGTAGCAGATTGCGATCTGACCTACAATTATAGAGGGTTGTCAAGATGGTTCGTGGGAGGCAAGATGCAGATCCAAGATTGGTAGATATGATAAGGTAGATTGTTGGTAGGTTAGAACCTATTGAAATAGCCCAGAGAAGAGGCAAACATCTTGAAGATGTTAGTGATGATGAAGTTGAGGAAGAACAGGCAAATGCAGAACTGCACCTATTATGGATCAAGGTGAAGAAAGATTTTTGAAGGCTTTGACAAGTCTGAAGTCAACACCACATTTCAATCCTCCTGAGTATGGTGGGAAGCTAGATTCTGATGAATTGGTGGACTGGATCACTGAGATGGAAAAGTATTTTGAGTATGAAAACATTCCTGAAGACAAGATGGTGAAGATTGCAAGCACAAAGTTGAAAAGTCATGCATCCTTATGGTGGGAACATCTACAGCTGGATAGGAAGAGGAAAGGAAAAGATGAAATCAAGGTATGGAATAAAATGGCAAACAAATTGAAAGGAAAGTTCTTATCTTGTGATTATCAGATTAACCTAGTTCGGCGAATGCAAAGTTTGAGACAGGAAGATAGCTCGATAAAGGAGTATACTGAGGAATTCTATAGACTAGATATTAGATCTGGACATGATGAAGATGATGTGGAAAGAATCGGTAGATACCTGAATGGTTTGTGAGTTTCCATCCAAGAGGAAATTAGTATGGTCAAGTTGGAGAACATTGAAGAGGCTTATCAATTTTCTTTAAAGGCCGAGGAGAAATTGAACAAGAGACATGAACAAAGACAAAGACAAAGAGGTGGTAGATTCCCTAGAGGAATAGGTAGATATAATGGTGAAAATGGTAGATTTGAACCAGAAAAGATAAATCTAGACAAAGGCAAGACTGAGTAGAAAGGTGAAAGTTCATCTAGAGGTAGAGGCAGTAACTACCGAGGTGGTTATTGTATGCACCCTAAAATGGTCACCTAGACTTTGGGCCCCCATTTTTCAATTTATCAAATGATGGAACCAATTTATCAATTTTCTGAATCAATGTTTTGTAATATTTTTAAATCAATTTCCTTGATCAAATCATAATTAATTTAATTATTTTAATATTTCCTAAGGTTTGATCATTTTATTCTAAGCCTCATTTAATTAAAATAAAACTTCCCTTTTTAATTAAATAAATCTTTTAATTAAATAAAATCATCTCATTTAATTAAAATTCATCTTCTAATAAATAAATAAATAAAATCACCACTTAAATATCTCTTTGTTGAAAAAGGAAATAAAAATAAATAAAAATCCCTTTTTCTCTCCACTTTAAACGCACATACTTTTAAGTCGTGGGTTTTTTTCATCTTTTTGCCTCTTAAAGAATCTTTGAGCACATGGATCAACCAAGATTTAATCTCTACCATTGCTCATTTCTTTTTGCCTCTCAAAATTAACCGTCCGCTTTCCTTTATAAGGATCCCTCTCCTTCTCATTTTCATATCTAGGTTTTCATATTGTTATTCTACAGGTTTGGAGAGCGATTTTGGAGAAGATTCTTGAGCACTTGAGCTTGGATATTGCAACTTCTCTCTTCTTGTCTTCTTCTCTCATGCCCCATGGAAATCCATTTAGATTAATTTTTGCATTTGCATAGTAGATTAGATTCATATTTCCTTTCATAGATTAATCTTGCATAAGCATTTCCTTTCATAGAATAGTTTGTTTTCATGCATTGTTATCATATAGAATAGATCTCATTTTCATTTGTATGCATACTTGATGATCATGGAGACTAGCATTCTTGCTTTTCCTCTTTGAATATCTTGTTTTATGGTGTACTTGCATGGGCACAAACTAGGTCAAATTTGAGGGCCTCCATCAAAAACCCTTGCACTCCATGAATAGAGAGCTATGAGTCGCCATTTGAGATCTCATTCTTGAGTAATCTTGGATATAATGACTCATAGAAGTGTGACAATATTTTAGCACACATTTTTGGTGCCCACCATGGGGAAACCCACTTTTACATGCTAGTTTTGATTATTTTTGGAGCTAACCCCCTTGTGCAGATTTGCTTGGAGACTAAAACCCTAGATTTTCAAAGATTTGATCATATCTCCCAAAAAGCTTGGTGTTTTGGTCTAAATTTTTTTTTGCAAGTTGGCAACATATTAGAGAAGGTCCAATAAAAAATTTAGAATTTTTAAAATTATTTTCAATTTTTTATAATTTTTCTTTATTTTTCATAAAAAAATAATTTTCAGCGCAAATTAGCATATTTTTCAAAAAAATTTACATTTTTGAAAATCTCTTCAAATTATACATGGGGCCCATTCTTTATGTTTTGAATTTGGATGCAATATCATAGCTCAAATAATTGATTTACAAAAAGTGGTCTATTTTGGTAAAATGGGTCTCTAGGGCACAAATGAAGAGATTTTTCTGAAATTTTTACATTTTTGGAAAGCTCTCTATTTTTTAGCAAGGGTTTCTATTTTCTATTTCTATTTTTGTGGCCGAAATCATATTAAAAAAAATCAGATCTTGTTGACTAGGTCAAATACAAAAAAAATAAAATTTTGTGATGAGTATGCACTTATTTTTCATCGTTCAATGCATGATATGAGTTGTCATTTGAATTATTTGTTGGCTATTATTGCTCCTAACAATTTATTTTCAGATCTAACCCTAGGGTTCACATAATTTAGATATACATTGCATATCTTATTTTCTTGTTAGAGAGTTTGTGGCTTGCTTGCACAAAAAAAGCTCAACAAAAATCTACTAAGCACGTTGCATTGGACTTGAGGTATTTTTTTGAATCTCTATAACATTTGGGTTTTGGAAATTAAAATGAATATCTCATGTGCCTAGCTTGAGTGTTTATTGCTTTCATAGATCACACTTCAAATTTGGGCTCTAAAAAGAACATAGATTCACTTTCTTGCATATATGTTTCACATAGTAATTAGGCCCTATGAACACTATTTGTGGTGTTCTTGA
Organism: Chamaecyparis obtusa; assembly: GCA_027943335.1. Taxonomy (NCBI): domain Eukaryota; kingdom Viridiplantae; phylum Streptophyta; class Pinopsida; order Cupressales; family Cupressaceae; genus Chamaecyparis; species Chamaecyparis obtusa. The sequence goes on from BSBK01007899.1 coordinate 62,163, forward strand.
GAGAGTGAGTTTCTTGTGAAGCTCTTCTTGATGATAGATCCCCTTGTAGGTAGGGAGGATATTGTTACTATCTCACGGTCTTACTTGGTTTAGTTCTCAACATTGATTGATACATTCTCTCTTGGACCCACTTAGAGAGCTCGGTAGACATTGTTGTTGACATTACAAATCTTGGTGAGGTGGTTTCAATCTTAGCGTGTCAATGAATATGTTTTCTATGTTTTGGTGAAGTGAAAATGCTAGAGGATTATGCTCTACTCCCTTTTTGGGTAGTACCAAAAACTCAAATCCTTGAATCTAAGCTAAATCCCCATGTGGTCCTTTTTGTGAGTCACCTTGTTAGAGAGGTTAACCATAGTGGACACTCCCTTTATTGGGTAAACCACGTGGATGAAACCTCAAGCGATAATAGCCATTTTCACCATGGTAGTGACAACCGCTATATAAATATCCTTGTGAAAGAAATCTCCACGGGTGTAGTTTCTTGTTGGGCTGTCAGATCTCCTCAGCATCTCCAATTGATTAAATTCTCGCAATGTGTCAAAACCCCAGTGCACCTGGATTGGAGTTCTCCCTCTTGAGATTAAAAAAGTTGCAGAGTCAAACCATTACTAAGAACCATAGTGCAACCAACTTTTTCTTTGCTAGGACTATGTGCGTGATTGGAAAAACATTTTGAGAACATACACAAGTAGTTCTTAAGGAGCAGAAATACTAAGTCACTATTCTTGTTCATGTGCAAGGTTGCTTTTGCTCTTGCTCATTGTTTGAAGACATTTTTTGCTTGAGCTCCTTGATTGCTGTCTTGCATGCTTATTTCATGATAAAATTTTGTTGATGCATCTATTTGGTTATATAAATGAACAAAAACTGAGTTCCGAAATTCCCAACTTTGACCAAATTGCCTTCAAAATTGGATTTCACCCACTCACTGGTCAAGAGTCATACGATACTGAAAAATCATCGCACACTGGTTTGAGTTTTATCGTGCGATACCTCATTGTTGCTTTTGTATCGCATTATTTGCCTGGATTTTATCACATCTGTTACCTGGATTTTGTCACACTACTTCTTGAGAAATATCATCTGGAAAGATTATATTGCCCTACTATCCTGCGAACTGTCGCACAGAGCCATCTTTTTGTCTTCCTAATTTGTGACATTTTTCAGTCTTCCTTGGTTGATCCAAATTTTAGTAGGTAACTTACCCCGCTATTAGAAGTCTGTTTGCACCTTGGGTTCATGTGATTTGACCTCTTGAATTAGTAATCTTTGATTTCACAAGTGACCTTTCTTGGAATAGGTAGGTTAGAAATCATCCTTGTTGAGAAGATCAATCTTTGGATTCTTTGATAACACACTTGGGGAGTCTTAGTAATCTCTTGTCCAATCCACTTCCATACAATTTCAAATTCAATCAATTATATTTTGGGTAAATCATCCACCTAATCCATACGTGTTCAGATAGTTATTCATTTATTAGGCACCTCTATGGGAGTGTTGATTTATTCCTTTTGCAAAAATTCTATCTTATCACCTCTCTTTTGGACAATTGAGTGTTGTTACTATCCTAGTTTGGTACCAACATTTATTAGGGTAGTCTTATCACCTAGGATTCTTTCTTTCATGTCGGTTACAACAAGATATCAAGTAAATCAATGAAAATGACCTCAAGTAGTCTTTGACCAATTACCCTTAGTTCAAACTTGCCAAAAACATAAGGGAAAGGAGCATGTCTTTGATCAATCCCCTAGGAATACCTCAGAAGCTTGGTTTAATCCTAAAAGAAATCTTAGTGAGTTGAGCACACCCTTGACACCCTTTCATTCAGATATGGATATGAGTTACACAAGGACTCAAAAAGAAAGGGAAGAAATGGATAGCAATCTTGATGACATACTCCAAAGACACAAAGTAACATTCTTTATGGCAACTCATCTCTCATGTCTACTAGATATCTAGATGCACATCAAAGGGCTAAAAGAGAAATGAGGAGATCCTCTCATGGAGGGAAATCACAACATGGTAGCCAATATGGTGAGACTTATGACACTCTTGTGAATTCGGCATACACAAATGATTTGTTTAGACATTCAAGGCCAAGTTCACCGCTCCAATCAATTCCAGGATATACGAATGAAAGACTTAAAATAATTAAGCATGAAAAGAAAGCCTTCCTAGATGAACAAGCCAAAAAGGAAGAGAAACTTAGACTCCTAGAGGAGGAAAGACAAGCCTTGTTGGATATGGAAAAAAGAGTCGCACAAGAAGAGAGAGACAAACTCTTGGCTCAACAACTCAATGATCAATACAACATGTATGTTGGTGGTGGAAACAACTCTCCTCCACCCACTCCTCCTAAGACTCCACGAAGTGGAAGATATTCAAGATCACCTTCAAGATCTCCTAGCCTAGAGGAAGAAGGGCTCCACAATATGATCATTATAGGAGACCAACACCTCCTAGGAACCCAAGGAAACCTTCTCAACGTGCTCATCATGGTCCACAATATGGGGGAAGTAGCTCAAGTCATGATCTTGACTCCCTAAATTTCATGAAAATGCAACAAGAACCATCCTTCCAACAATATGTGGAACAAAACAAAGATAAATTCTTGGAGAGTTTGATCAACAAAGGAGCTAAGGTCCCTTACAACTTTGATATAGACAGAAAAATCAAGAACCAAGGTCCATCCATGGAAGAAATGATTCAACAACTGTAGAATAAGATTGACAAAATGTCAGCACCTAAGAGCTCTTTCAATCTTGATTCAATTTGTCCTAATCCTTTTGACAAAAGTGTGAGCATGAAGGATTTTCCTAGAAAATTTGAGATACCATAATATGATAAGTATGACGGTAATGGAGATCCGCATGATCATGTATGCCAATTCTATACTATGAGTTTTGAGTTCCATCAAGATGATTCATACCTTATGAGATTGTTCCCAAGAAGTCTTAAAGGTCAAGCGATGGAATGGTTCACCAACATAACTCCCCCCGTCAAGACTTTTAAAGAGCTAGTCCATAGATTTGTTCAACACTTTGCTTATATTTGCCCTGATGTGTTCCCATCCGTCGAACACACATTTGGGTTGTTTTGTGATCCCAGATCGATCTCACATTTCAATTTAATTCTTTGGCCACATGTGTTCCCATAATGATCACACATTACCCAAAGAGGGGAAAATGTATGCACCCTAAAATGGTCGCCTAGACTTTGGGCCCCCATTCTTCAATTTATCAAATGATGGACCCAATTTATCAATTTTCTGAATCAATGTTTTGTAATATTTTCAAATCAATTTCCTTGATCAAATCGTAATTAATTTAATTATTTTAATATTTCCTAAGGTTTGATCATTTTATTCTAAGTCTCATTTAATTAAAATAAAACTTCTCTTTTTAATTAAATAAAATCATCTCATTTAATTAAAATTCATCTTCTAATAAATAAATAAATAAAATCACCACTTAAATATCTCTTTGTTGAAAAAGGAAATAAAAATAAATAAAAATCCCTTTTTCTCTCCACTTTAAATGCACATACTTTTAAGTGGTGGGTCTTTTTCATCTTTTTGCCTCTTAAAGAATCTTTGAGCACATGGATCAACCAAGATTTAATCTCCACCATTGCTCATTTCTTTTTGCCTCTTAATCTTAACCACCCGCTTTCCTTTATAAGGAGCCCTCTCCTTCTCATTTTCATATCTAGGTTTTCATATTGTTATGCTACAGGTTTGGAGAGTGATTTTGGAGAAGATTCTTGAGCACTTGAGCTTGGATATTGCAACTTCTCTTTTCTCATCTTCTTCTCTCATGCCCCATGGCAATCCATTTAGATTAATTTTTGCATTTGCATAGTAGATTAGATTCATATTTCCTTTCATAGAATAATCTTGCATAAGCATTTCCTTTCATAGAATAGTTTTCTTTCATGCATTGTTATCATATAGAATAGATCTCATTTTCATTTGCATGCATACTTGATGATCATGGAGACTAGCATTCTTGCTTTTTCTCTTTGAATCTCTCATTTTATGGTGTACTTGCATGGGCACAAACTAGGTCAAATCTGAGGGCCTCCATCAAAACCCTTGCACTCCATGAATAGAGAGCTATGAGCCGTCATTTGAGATCTCATTCTTGAGTAATCTTGGATACAATGACTCATAGAATTGTGACAACATTTTAGCACACAGTTATGGTAGAGGAAGTTTCCAAGGAACTTGTTACAATTGTGGAGAAGGACATAGATCTTTTGAATGTACACATGCTAGTAATAAGGTTGGTAGTAGTAGAAATGCTTTGGTGTAAGAAGAGTCATCGAATGAACTTGAGAAAGAAAATAAATTGATGGTAAGGAGAACACTGTGGAATGAAAGCAAGAAGGAAGATCCGGTAAGGAAAAGTTTGTTCAAAACCAGATGTAGAGTTTCTGATAAAGTTTGGAAGGTAATCATTGACAGTGGTAGCTCAGAGAATTTGGCATCTGAAGAGATGGTCACAAAATTGTAGTTGGAAAGGTTGGTGCATCTGAAGCCCTATCAAATTTCATGGATCAAAGATGAGCATACACTCCTGGTAAGTGAACAATGTTATGTGAATTTGAAGATTGGAAAGTACTATGATAAGGTGTTATGTGATATCATGCCTATGGATTGTTGTCATATTTTGTTGGGTAGACCTTGGCAATATGATAGACATGCTATAGATGATGGGAGATTGCATAAGTATACTATTGTGGTTGATGGAAAGAAACAAATCTTGTTACCATTGATGGAAGAACCAATTAGTAATGTCTAGACATCTGTGAAAGTTTGTTCGATGGAGGGAAGAAAGTTTGTTAACTCTTTGAAGAAGAATGACGTATGTTTTGCTGTGATCCCTAACAAATCAAGTAAGAAAATAGAGGATAATGTCCCTAAGGAGATTGATAAGTTACTCACCGAGTATAGTGATATCATTTCTGATAATGTACCTGATGGTTTACCACCGAAAAGAAGCATTGATCATTGTATGGATCTAATCCCTGGAGCTAGTTTACCGAATAAGGCACCTCATCAGTTGACACCTATTGAGAATCAGGACTTGAATCGACAGATTCAAGAGTTGCTGGAGAAAGGATTGATCAAAGAAATTTTGAGCCCTTGTGCAGTACCTACTATATTGGCACTGAAGAAGAATGGAGAATGGAGAATGTGTACTGATTTCAGAGCAATCAATAAGATAACAGTGAAGTATAGGTTTCCTATACCGAGAATGGATGACATAATGGACAGTTTGACCGGAGCAAAGTATTTCACAAAGATTGATTTGAAAAGTGGGTATCATCAAATCAGAATCAGAGAGGGTGATGAATGGAAGACTGCTTTGAAGACAAAAGAAGGTTTGTATGAGTGGTTGGTTATGCCCTTTGGTTTAACTAATGCACTAGGTACTTTTATGAGGTTGATGAATGAAGTTTTGAAGAAATTCTTGGGTAAGTTTGTGATTGTATATCTTGATGACATTATGATATTCATTAAGACCAGAGAAGAAAATTTGTTGCATGTTAGACAAGTTTTGCAGAGATTGAAAGAGGAAAAGTTGCTGATAAATCTCAAAAAGTGTTCATTCATGAAAAAAGAGATTGTGTATTTGGGATTTGTTATTTCAGTTGATGGTTTGAAGATGGATCCTGAAAAGGTTGAAGCTATTTTGAATTGGCCTACACGTGTGAATGCTAGTGAGGTAAGATCATTTTATGGTTTGACAAGTTTTTACCGAAAGTTCATAAGGAATTTCAGTTCAATTTGTAATGCTATGACTGAGACTATGAGAGGAGACAAAAGAGAATTCAAGTGGACACATGGAGCTGAAAGAAGTTTTGAGACTCTGAAGCAGAAGGTTGTTGAATTACCTGTTTTAGCATTACTTGATTTTAGTAAGGTATTTCAAGTAGAATGTGATGCAAGTGGAAGTGCAATTGGAGCTGTGTTGAGTCAAGAAGGTAAACCTATTGCTTTCTTTAGTGAAAAGTTGAATGATGCTAGAAGGAAATATGTTGTGTATGATCAAGAATTCTATGCTATTGTTCAAGCACCGAAGAAATGGAGACATTATTTGATACCAAGTGAATTTGTGTTGTATATTGATCATAAGGCTTTACAATATTTGGGTAGTCAGAATAAGTTGAATCAAAGACATATGAAATGGGTTGAGTATTTGCAGAGTTACACATTTGTGATAAAGCATACGAGTGGAGTCACTAACCGAGTTGCTGATGTATTGAGTAGAAGAAGATCTTTGATGACTGAGATGAAAATTGAAGTTTTTGGTTTTGATGAGATGAGAGATTCTTATGAATTTGACCCTAATTTTTCTGAGCCATGGAGAAAGTGCAAAGCACTTATTCAAGATCAACAAGATACTAAATGGGATGAATATTTTATTCAGGAAGGTATGTTATTTAAAGGTATTCAGTTGTGTATATTGAGAGGATAATGAGAACTAATCTGATAAAGGAGAAACATAGTAGTGGTTTGGCTGGACATTTTGGTATTGATAAAACATGGAATTTGCTTAAGGAGAAGTACTATTGGCCGCAGCTGTATAAAGATGTTCAGAAATTTATGAAAAATTATGGAATTTGTCAAGTTGAAAAAGGAGTACATCAAAATACTGGATTGTATACACCAATTGCTATTCTTGAGAAACCTTGGATTGACATCAGTATGGAATTTGTTCTTGGCTTACCGAAGACAATAAGAGGTAATGATTCTATATTTGTTGTTGTGGATAGATTTTCTAAGATGACACATTTTATACCTTGTAGAAAGACATCAGATGCAGTACATGTAGAAGATCTTTTCTTTAAGGAAATTGTCAGATTGCATGGATTACCGAGGAGTATTATCTCTGACCGAGACAGTAAATTTGTTGGATACTTTTGGAAAACCCTTTGGAAGAAATTTAGCACTGAGTTGAAATATAGTTCTACATTTCACCCACAAACCGATGGACAAACTGAAGTTGTGAACAGAAGTTTGGGAAATCTTTTGAGATGTTTAGTTGGAGACACATCGAGTAACTGGGATTCTGTATTGGCACAAACAAAGTTTACATACAATAATTCAATGAATAGGAGTACTCGAAAGACTCCATTTGAGATTGTGAATGACACACAACTGAGAGGAATATCTGATTTGAGAGACATTGCTGATGAGAATAAGAAAAGTGATGAAGGAGTAAAGTTTGCTGAATACATGAAAACATTACATGAAGATGTGAAGCTGAAGTTGGAAGATAGTAATCAGAAATACAAAGACAGAGCTGATAGATCAAGGAGACATAAAACTTTTGATGTTGGTGATGAAGTGATGGTTCATTTGAAGAAAGGTCGATTTCTTGTTGGAACATATGGGACACTGAAGATGAAGAAGTTTGGACCTTGCAAGATTCTAAAGAAATAAATGACAATGGAAATGCATATGAGATTGAGTTACCTAATGACATGGACATATCACCTATTTTCAACATTGATGATTTGTATGAGTATCATGAACCTGATGAAGAAGTGACAGTACCGACAAAATATCCTAAGAAGCAGAATGATGAAGTCGGACAGATTTTGAAGGAAAGAGTTGGCAAAAGTACAAGAGGAAAATAGTATACGGAATATCTAGTAAAATGGAAGAATAGACCGATGGAAGATAGTTCATGGATTTCACAATCTGAGTTGGATGCAACTCGGACCAGACCTACCAAATGACTTAGAGAATCATTTCAAAATAACCCCAAGTGTCTGATGCAGGAGCATCTCGGGTCCTTGGCAATCCTGTGTCACCAAAAATAATTTGGAGTTTATCTGTGTTGCTCGGTTCCTACTTTGACTGATTTGGTTGGTACTTGGTCGGTTTCCTTTGGTTATTGAGTGTGGTAAGTTATTTCCTAGGCGGTCAGTTGTTTCACTGGCGCTCGACATTACCTGTCTGCTGCTCGATTATCTTGCTCACTGATGGGTTTAGTTTTAATTTCTGTTGTGGCTGACTTGTGCATTTATATTGGATCACAGATTTAATGTTGGAATCCATCATTGGGAGGCGTGTGGTCCCAGATCTAACCGTTCCTTCCATTGATTATGGATCTGAAGGCCGACTCAGTTTGGTAGCTTCTTGTATAAATGTAGTTGTTGGTTTAGAGTTTAGAGGTAGTTTTGGAATAGGATTTTGGACAGAAGATAGAAGTAGAGATCTTGACAGATCCTCACATGTTGGAGGACTTTTGTATTTCATTGTAATATCAAGCCCTAATCGGGAAGGCCTTACAGCCCGGAATGTATGGTTCTATTTGATGAAAATATATGAAAGATTCTGCATTCTCTCTCTCATTGTTATGTTTTTTTGCTTCCGCATGTGTTGGGTAGGCTTGGATCATTAGGGTGCGCCATTTTTTGGCCCCTCTTGTTCCCTGCCTTGCATCATGACCCCACCTAAGAAAAATTTCTAGAGACGTAAGTAGTGGTGTGTGGCCACCTTGGAAAATCTCCTACAAAATCTACCAACTGTGTCCCAATGAAAACTAGCGACAATTTTTTTTAGTGTGGTTCAACCAAAAATGACATTAAATATTTTAAAATTTTATTTTTAAATATTAATTTTGCCTTGAGACTGATGTATAAATGATTTTATTTCCTTGTATGGTAAGAGCATAATTTTATAACCCTAATGTGGAGCTTTTTGGAGGGAGTGTATAAATTACCACATCTTGGTCTTTGTTGATTTCTTGATGAGTGTGAGGAATTCAAACATGTGGTGCATGTATACAAACACAATTTCCTCCCCCAATCTGTAGTACGCTTTTGGTCATTTCTTCTGGCACCGGCTATAAATTCTGACTTGATTTGGCCCTGCACGTACATAGTACTGAAACCACATAATAAATATTAAATACACACTAAATCTTTAAATTAAGTTAAAAATAATTTGAAAGATTTTTTATTTAAAACTTTATGGTTAGATTCTATAAACAGGAAAAAATCTAGTTAGAAATTTTTATCGATTTTAAGAAAAATATATTTTAAATTGAAATTAGTTATTTTTTACAATTATATTAATAAAATAACAAATTATATTTATTATCTATAAATCATTTAATAACTTATTTATTAAATAGTTTATATAAATAATTTAGTTAATACATATGATTTAATTTAATGTACATATATATTATAATATTATTATTTAATTACAATAATATATATCAAATTTATTATTACCTTTTAATTTATTTTATGTATCAATATAAATTTTTATAATACATTTAAATTAAATTATAAAAAGTAATTTAATAAATGCTTATAATTTAAAGTTAATGCACATGTCTTATAATATTTTTTTATTACGTTTATATTATATTTAATTTAGTTTATATTGATTTAAGTACTATATTTTTCATATTAAACTTGATGACAACTATTAGCATCACCAACATTAAAATTCTAAGTACACATCAAATTTTGAAGTCTAATATCTATATCACCATACATTTGAATCTTCCATCAATATAGATAATTATTATATGTCGCATGAGAACACGATGAGATAAAAAATAATAGTAGCAACATATCATAGAATAATAGAGCAAATATGAGCTCACATGTGCAAATATAAAATAACTAACACTTGCACCGAAAGAAGGTGCAAGGAGTACACCGATAGGTCGTAGAGGTGAAAGCACTATTCCAAAAAATGTGTCATTGTAGTCAAAGTTCAAAGTGCAGACTATATTGTGCTTATTTTTACGAAAACTACATTTGCTATTGTGTTCAAATTTATTTGAATGTTACATTTTGTTTTGGGTTATATCTTCAAAATATACATCTTACCTAAAATTTAACTTCAAATCATCTAAATTAGATGTTGCTAAGTACAACACTTCCTTCTACAATGACACATTTTTTGGAATAGTGCTTTCAACTCTACGACCTATCGGCATACCCCTTGCACCTTCTTTCAGTGCAAGTGCTAGTAACTAAATCACACCTGTGACCTCGTCCACTTGACATGATGTGTCTCACTAGTATGATTTTGTCTAAAATGTCAATTGCTTGCAAAAGTTTGTTCATTTTTAAGTGTACTTGCATCTAAGAAAATGTGTTTCTAAAGAGTACCTTTAGGAGCTTGCTATGTAAAAGGGGACTATGAAACTTTCTTGATGATAATAAGTCCCTAGATTGATCCAACAAGATTGGAATAGAGAAACAAAGAATGTCATACTAATGCCTTGAGTAAATTGACCTTGATGTAGATTAAATAATTGATTTGATATCAATTGATCTAGAAGATGTATATAATTGATACGTGATTCTCTCAAATAAAATCAATAACTAAAGTATTCTACAATAATTTAAAAAAAATTTATACAATCTTATCAAAATGTTCTATAATATTTTTCTAAAATATACAATCTTCTCAAAATGTTCTAGAGTAATTTTCTAAGACATACAACTTGATCAATTCAAATCATATTTATCCTACACCTAAAATAATTAAAAAACACTAAAATAAACACTTATCTCTTCTACAATAAATAAATATTTGACACAAAACCAAACAATATATAAAACACTATGACAAAAACCCTTACACTTGTGTATTAGGTTGTTTGTCTTATGTAAGTGGTAAGCTACTTGGACCATGAGGAAAGTTGGATGGAGCACAATCATCATCACATAAGCCTGCCTGAATCATTCAAAACTTCAACTCCATGGGAAGCACGCCAATATAGAAACAGGCTGCCATTCCATCTAGATGCCAACCATGAACTCGCATTCCAAAGCTAATTAAATATATCTTAAAGGCAACTTCCTCCAATTTCCCTAGTCTTAATAAAAATACTTGAAGTCCTCACCAACCCTATAAATTGTCGAGAACCCATGCCCTAACACATCAATAGAGAGAGAGAGCATCGAGAGAGGCCTGTGAAGGGAGATAAGCGGCAGTTTATTTAGTGCAGTAATGGAGATAAAGAGTACAATATACGCCAGCCTCCTGCTTGCTATTTTCCTCGCAGTTTTACTACAAGTCTGTACTGTATTTTGTTCTTCTGCAATGATTTTTACTGCTCGCAACTAAATTTATTGATGCATTAACTGATTTGTTTGTGTGACTGCTTATACACACAGACTGCAACAACAGATGCAGCGGACGGTGTAGCCCCCTCGCCTGCCCCAATGGCTCCGGTGGGTCCCCCGCCAGTACTCACAGACCAAGGTAACTTTGGCTATCTGATTTTCTTCTTGTTGCACTAGTAGATGAAAAGATTGAGTAGTTGAGCATAGTTCATAGTATTTAGTGATTTAATTTTTATATTTGTTGATTTATTGTTTAATATTATTGATAATATTATATCAATAGTTGACTTTAAAGTTGCTATTACTGACAATGACAATTTCTAATTGAATAAAAAGTATCTATTAGATCTAGAAAGTCAGGAATCATGCAATGCTACTGTCACCTGTACAAGTATGGGTCTACTTTTTACACAAGTATTAGTCTCACTTCTTTAGCGTTGTTTTGGACACTTTAGCAAAAAGCATGCTGATGTGACATTATATTTGATGATGTGGCCAAGAAAGTTGCTGTAAAAAATTAGGAGTGATTTGAAATTTCCACATAAGAATTTGAGAAGCACAAAGTTAAGATACTCAACTGGTCCTGTACCCTATTCATTATTTGATTTAATATCTATATTTGTTGATTTAGTGTTTAATATTATTATAATATTGTATCAATAGTTGACTTTAAAGTTGCTATTACTGAGAATGACAATCCATAATTGAATAAAAAGTATCCATTAGATCTAGAAAGTTAGGAATCATGTAATGCCACTGTTAAATATGGGTCTTCCTTTTGCACAAGTATTAGTCTCACTTCTTTAGCACTCATTTGGACACTTTAGCAAAAAGTATGCTGATGTGACATTATATTCAATTACGTGGCCAATTAAGTTGCTGTAAAAAATTAGGCGTGATTTGAAATTTCCACATAAGAGTTTGAGAAGCACAAAGTTAGGATGCTCAACTACTGGGTCGTCTACCCTAAGTTCCTAAAGACTTGAACTATTTATATCTAATGTTCTGGTTTTTGGGTAGTAAGATGAACATTTGTGGGATCCATCATGTATACAAGACTCAAAAAGTTGTCATTTCAAAGTGTTGTCCAAAACATATTTTCGATTGTTCCATTACTTGTTCACTTTGACAACCAAAATATTTGTAAGACTGATCCAACACTTATAGACTAGTGATCAACCATTATACACTCTCCACCCCAATAAATTTGGGCACCAATAAATTTGCACAATTGCTAACTTCATTTGTCAAAACATGAATAACTATTCACTCAGTAACCAAATTTTTTTTGGAGAGTTTTTAATTGACCAAATTTAATATTTTTCCTCGACTGTTGTTTAAGTTTTAATGGAATTAATGGCATCGCTGTTTTTGTTTCTTTGGGCAGACTGTGATGATAAATGCAAGGTGAGGTGCGAGGATGTTCACGCTCGGCCAGATCGGTGCAAGAAATACTGCAAAGATTGTTGCAAGTATTGCAACTGTGTTCCGAGTGGGCAATATGGTAACAAGGATGAGTGTCCCTGTTACAGAGACAGAAAGAACACCAAGGGCGGACCCAAGTGCCCATAATTCTCTGTCTCTCTCTCTTACTCTTGTATTTCTTTTAGTGTGTTATCAGTGTGCAAGGGCCTAGCCTTGATGTTATAATAAACTTGGTCTGTCGTTAATGCTAATTTTCTGTATTGTCTGTCACCAAACAGACATTTTGAGGAATCTCTGATCTGGTTTGCATTTTCTTTCTTCACATCTATCCTGATTTAGATTACCGATAAGTAGCTGACTATGTGGACCAGGTTCGTTTTACAGTGCTCTGTACTGCCATGTTGATGGTGAATGTAGTGATCTTAATTAAATGATTTTCATCGAAGGTTGATATCTTCTCATCTTCGTTTACTGTTATTGGTCCTTGTTGAGGCTGGATTTCCTAGTTATCAGTGTTTATGAAAAATTTAATCAATTACAAGTTTGTATTATTTATTATTTGATTGTTTATTAAAATTTAATTATTTTTTTTAGTATTTCAATTGTTATTAGTTAAATTTTATTATAGCTTAAAAATATGGTTATTATAATTTTATAAAAATGTTTCTTGGATAAATATTTAAGAATTTGATGATTTGTGAATGTCATGTTTTCCTTTATCAAATTTTAAGGTGATTTGATTCAATATGATTAAACTAAAGATATAGATGACAAACAAATGCATGATTATTTCTAAAAGAATGTTGCACTGCTAATGTAATTCTTTTTATTCACTTGTAAGTAAAATATAAATATGTTCAATAGATTATAAGATAACTCCTAGATGCTAGATTTGAATTACAATTAATTCTTTAATAGCATGCAATTTGAAGTTCTCACACTTTAATTGACTCTGGTTAGTGAGAATAGAAAGAATGAGACCCAACTTGAAACCTTAACGTTTAGATTTATGAGCATAACAATTATTTGAATAAGATTTGTTCTTGCGTGATCTAAGGTACATATATAATAATGGGGTTAGCAATGAACTTACGGGGGTGAATGGTTATGAGATTAGAATCAAATTATATTATTTTCCAAATTTCATGCAAATTGTCCATCTTATACACTATTCAATACATTAAAAATAATCTAGTTTTTTATGGATCCCATTAGCATATAGTCCACAAATAAAATAATTTTGATATAATAAAGCATCAATCAAGACCTCTTAAAAGTTTATCAAATTGTGCACAACCTTATTTTTCATTGATCAATGTTTTTAGAAACATTTTCATGGTAGATTGGTTTACTCAATGGCATATCAACAAAAAAAGTCTTGCCTCGATATATGCACTTTTGTTCTAGTTGACTGTTGACTTGTTATTGATAATCATTTTTCCTTAAATGTTTTATTATATCCTTGTAATGACCTAATATTGGCTACAGGGACATCAACGAATGAGGTTGTTCCATAATGAGTTTATTCAATTGCACTTGCACTTAATGTGTGATTTTTTCAAGAGGTGATTGTAGAGAGGTTGTTGATTGTCTGCAATACATGCATTTTGGTATGCATGTTATTTTTGGTTTCTCCTGGTGGTGTAAAGGAAAAAGGATAGTATTTTTTACGGTTATTGATGTGTCCTAAAATAGATGTATTTTTAATATTTTTGATGGTAAATACCTTTTCAGACTTATTAGACTCTTATGCTTATCATTATGCACGATAAATCTATTTTGATAGCATATATATGATATAGTGATAGATGATAAATGGTTGCCGATTGATTATGATGGAATGTGTTATTAATGAGAATAAAATATATGTATATCTAATTTGTTAAGAATAACATGCAGCTTTAGGGGAACACAATTGAGCAAGATGGGTAACCTTGTTGTGTTCACATTGAAGAAGCCAAAGTTGTCAGTTGACATGATTGTCAGCACCTCTTTCAACCTCATCTTGAAGTTCTAACATGTAAATAGGATGGAGGATTTATGTAATTGGAAGTGTTACTTGATGAATATTTACTCTACCTTGCATGACTTTAAAAATGTGTGATGGAAAGTTTTAGTCATTGTAGAACTCAATATTATCGATTAATTAGTTGTTGATATAGTTAAGGTGTCACGCCCCGCCAAAGAACCCTCAGAAGAATAGGATGATGCATGCACATAAAAAAGAATTTGAACATGTGTATGCATCTCTAATGACATAGGTGCACTAAAATGATACACATTGCAACAATAAGATAGGAACATTCATTAATCAACCAAATAATTTGTCACCGAGCATCATCTCGAGATCATTCAGGGATGCATACACATCATCTCCAAGGGTTCAATGACCAAAACATGACTAACCTACTCAACATGATGTTGTGTGTGGACTCATATGATCAGTTAAGAGACTCACAAATCTCCACCAATCCCTTAAGGCGTTATTATCACAAAGGAAGACTAGGTCACTATCAAGGACCAAATTAGCAAGGTTCACTTGCAAAGATCAAATGAAAAAGTGCACTAAAAATGTTGTATAATGAATGTGAATATACCAAGATGCTCGTAAGAATAGAGGGCATCCAAAAAAAATCTCTTTTTTTAACAAACCTAGCAGAACATCAAACTATCATAAATGTGTAGCTCTATAGTCATGAATG
Source organism: Chamaecyparis obtusa (assembly GCA_027943335.1). Taxonomy (NCBI): domain Eukaryota; kingdom Viridiplantae; phylum Streptophyta; class Pinopsida; order Cupressales; family Cupressaceae; genus Chamaecyparis; species Chamaecyparis obtusa. The sequence goes on from BSBK01007899.1 coordinate 77,405, forward strand.
TGCATTAACAAAGCACAAATGTGTAGGAGTAGAGGGCATTTGTGCAATAACATTTACTCATATGTGTAGGGGTAGCATGTATATGCACCACTCTACAAACAAATGCGTAGGAGACTTGAATGAATGCACAAAAATTGAGGGTGTATGCACAAGAATGGGGTAAGTTTGGGAAACTTAATGAAACAAGGCTCTAACTTTAAGGCTTGGTCATCGTGACATCATTAATCATTTTAAGAGGTACTACGAGTATCCAAGGAAGAACATATACAACCAATAAGAGAAATACATCAAATTATAAGAATGAAACTACACTACTTAGTGTAAAGCTAAATCTAATATATAAGATTACATGGATCAATCAAAATGGAACCATCAAGTCCTGAAAGATGAATAAATACATATCATAATAGAAAGGTATTCCAATTACATCATTAGATGAACATGAATCTATGCTATCAAGGTATGAACTAAATCCAATAAATGAATATGCATGGATACAAATGCAAGGATACAACATCAAGGTGTCACAAATCTAAAAGGTGTGTGATATCAATATGGGACCACTAGTCACCTATAAACCAATCCCAAATGGTGATAGGTCATGCTACCCAATGATGAGGAACCCTTAGTCTCTCTCCCAACATGCTCACAGAGATAACCATGTGGCCCAAACACACAAGAAAGTTTTCCACATAGGGTGTACACATATGCAATTCCACAACATCAACACATAACCACAAGAAGCATGAAAAATTGGTGGAAGATCAAACCAAGAAAGTCAATGATCAAATTGAATGAAAAGATGAGATGGAGAAATCAAATCAAGGAAACCAATAATCAAATGTCATAAAAGTATTCTTCCAAAAAAATTCCCCAAATTCGAATAATCACAAGTGGTTTTCAGGAAATCCCCAAAAACCTTCTTAAGTTCCAAGTTATACAAATGAAATAAAAAGTCATTTTTGATAAAATCTCAATAATTTAAAACCCTATAATAAAAATATACACCATAACATTCATAAAATTCATCAAAAAATAAACAATTACAAAATCCCTCAATTTCAAATATTAAAATCTCCATATAATTAAATTTTCTTCAAAACTTGTCGGCTACGATAATTACACCCAAAAACACTAATTGGTTACGTTGAACAACATAGACACACCAACATGAGAAAAGACCACTATACAACATAGAGACACAACACTAAAAACATCCAAATCATCCTCACCAAATAGCCACACAACAACTAGCGGGTGTTTATAACTATCGGGGAAAATTGTAGCCCAAAAGCCATAACAATTTCAATTGAACTTATAAGTTGGTGCTTACTCACACCTATAAAGGCAGGCTCACACCTATAAAGCTAGATGAAGTTGATGTCTGGTATTTGTCCACATTAGTACAATAGGGGTGGCTGCAAGAATAATTGAGTCCCACTTTTGGGCAAAAAGTGGAAGAGTTTTTCCCTTTTTTCAAATTTCCTGTCAATTGATGTCTAAATTTGAGGTACTTAGAGATTGAATCTCAAAAAACTTTAGTAATATAAAATGTAGTTCTCGGAGTCTACTTTTAAATTATATAATTTATTTAAATACCCACATGGTATAAATTTCATTTTAGCGGGAATGTTTAAAAACCATGTTTTCAAAATCCTTATTTCAGGACCATACCATAGTCGTGTACGACCACCATATTTTGACCTAAATAAATGAATTTTTGCAAATCCTTTAGAGTAAATATACCTAAGACACCAAAGATTGATGAGCATATTTTTTTCTTTTTTTATTGAATATATATTTTTTAATTGACTATAAAATACATTTTTAAAACCTCTGGTGTACGACCACCATAATTTGATAAAAATTTCATATTTTTTCAAAATTCTTTTTTATCTTCAAGATAATTGTATGAAGATTGATGCCATATAATTTATTTTCCAAAAAATATTTTTAAAAAAAGTTATTAAAGTTTTAATGAACCTTACTATTTTACATTTAGGTGCCACTTTTGACTAATAAATAATGCAAAAATGGTAAAAATAATTATAGCACTATGAAATTTACATTTTTAAAATCAGTACAATGCGAACTCTAATGGGTTTTTGTTTCGTGATAAAATATGATCAGGAAGGCCATCAAAAAATTATGACAAGGCATAAATTTGGCATTCCAATGCCTTAACCAGATTTTTGGAGGTCAAGGCATAGGCTTGGTTCCACCAAGCCTAAACCAAACCTATTTTGAAATGAAATCCGAGTTGGATGTGTGTTTCCCGCTCATGTATTAAGAAATGGGTGCCCCTTATTTAAAATTCAAAAAATGGGCACCCGTTTCTTTAAAAAAAATCTGAGTGTTAAAATGCATTTCTAGTCATAAAATTTTTTTAAAAAAAGAAAAATAAATGGGTACCTATTTTTCAAAAAATGGGCACCCATTTTTTGAATTTTGGATTAGGCGCACGATCCCAAATTGGGTGCCTATTTTTTGAAAACAGGTGCCCGTTTCAAGCAACATCTTCCAATTCTACAAGACTTATGTTGAATTGGCACCCAATTTCTTACACTTACCCATAGCTAAAACACACACACACATGTCCTGTCAAATAGTAATAAGCAATGAAGAGGAAATTGAGACATTGTATGGGCATCACAAGTGAGTAATACGACATCCTCCTTCATATAAACACGTGATTCAAGGAAAATATGAATCAATAACAGGAACATAAATATTTAACAATAATCAAAACATCAATAAATCATGAACATGTCAGTAACCATCACCATCTAGGTTGTAAGGAAATTTATGTAGTTGTCTCACAACATAAACATGTCCATTGCATCATATAACAACAATATCAACAAATCTCTAACTATAATGATATAACTAATCCCATAAATCATAATGCACATAGAAAAAATGAGTCCATTAGCATATCACAGAAGATAGTACACCAAATCATAGCAACCCAAGAACACTTTTAGTTTTGAAGTCATAAACATCATTTATAAATATATGAATGCATCCAAACATCATGATATAACATCATGGCATCTACTGGCATACGTGCATCATTCATATACGATCACTATTGAACCACCTAAATAACCAACTACTCATATCAGCGATGACATCATATGGACAAAATAATATATCTACAATTGAATACATCACAAAGATGCACAACACCAAAAGATCAGTCACAAATCATCACAACATGTAATATCCAAGAGTGTAGCTCATATCAAAATAATAAACAAATAGTAGAATGTGAACACGTTAGGGGCTCCATAAGGAATAAGTTATCATCTAGATGTAGGAGAGTGATATTTGTGTAATAATAATTCATTACAGTTATGACCACTATATTCAAGACTATCTATAAAATCTAGAATGGTCTAGATTTATGTTGCTCTAATTATGTTGGATTCATCCTAGATTGCAGATGTAGAGGTAGATGATGATTTATCCTATTGTACACCTCTATTATCAATGCACATGAATGATTGGTACTAATCTGAGTTGGGTTCTAAATTATTATTTGATATTACAACCCATCAAGCAAGGGCCACTTAAGGTGAAGTAAAGTTCTCTTGTTAGATTAGATTAGATTTAGTTTATTTAATAAATAATAGTTGTATTGTTTAATAATAAGTAGTTTCTTAAATTAATGGTTCATCAGTTATTTCTTTCTATTGCTTTATATTGATTCAATTTTGTTGTTTTTCTTTTCTAAGTATGTAGTTCAGTTATGGATAGTTTTTTGTTAGTCGTTTAGTCTATTTTCTTGCAATCACTATTGCATTCACTGTGTTAGTTACCTATAACCATTATTACTTAGAATAGACTCATGTTAGCATCACTTATGTTTGTCTTATTTTTATTTTTATATTAATTTATTCCATGAATTAATAGAATACTAGGAACCCTCCATTGCACATACAACACTAGCATCATCAAAATACACACGTCTCTAGTTGATAATTAAATAATCCTTCCTAGAAATAAAATATTACTTAATAGAGAACTATTTCCTCATTGGGAGAGTGTATTGAGTTTTTTGTACCAACTAATTATGTATAGTCAAGATCAATCATTTTTTGTGTCATTATCGAGATGTTTCTAAGGCTTAGACTTCCTACATACAGGTTAACTTGCTTTTTATTTGTATATATATTAGAATAAATGCCTTTGTGTTTCAACATTATGACCAATAAAAATAATTTCGAATTAAAACTCTTTAGCAACAATTGTAGGAAGGTATCCTACAAGTTCTTTACTTATAGTATTGCATGGGAAAAAAAGAGATGTTATAGGAAGGTTCCTTCCCTTTACCAAAATTATAGAAGACATAGTAGCTAAAATTACTCGAATGACAAATATTTATGAGCTAACAAGAGAACTAGAGAATAATACCGATATAAAAAGAGGAGGAGGAGACCTTTTTGAGACCCTATCCAACTAGAACCTTCTAAATCTGTACAAAAGAAGTGCACCCTTAATAGATGAAGAGGAAGTCAAAAATCCTAGAGACCTATTCACCTTTTAGTTCCCTATCTCAGACTAGGAAAGAGTTGTTTCCCTTAAGAACATGCCCCCATCATCCTTTCCTAACTTTTATGGCCTAATCATAGAAGTTCTAACACTTTAATAGTTTATTTTAATGTTCTATGTCATAGTTATGACCATACCATTGATGCCCATATGATTAAGCTCTTGCTAGCCACTTTGAATGATGTTATTTTGAGATGACTTATGGATTTGGAGAGAAATGCTATTACTATATGGGGCACAATGAAAGAAAATTACCTACATAAATATCATGAATATTATAGGGGTGAGGATATGAAGAAAGAGGAAAATATTAGGATGACCCATAGTGAGGATGAGCACCTTAAATACTATGGAAATATTTCAATTTGTCTTGAAAAAATATAGATAGGACATGTACTCTCTCATGAATCTTTTGAACTTGTATTTTTTGAGAGGGATTAATGAAGAATGTATGTATGCATTGAATTTGATAGGGGGGGAGATATTTCACATGTGACCCTTGATGATATGTGTAATCTTTCTAAGATTTATTCTAGATCAATTAATAATAAAGAAAAATAGGAGCATCAAGATCCTCCCTATTTTTGAAACCTCTGATGGTTTATGTCATGAGGAACACAGTAAACTTTTGTCTAAAATGAAGGAGGATATAAATAGCCACCTTGGTACACAACTAGACACTTTGCATATAAAAAATAATTAATAGGAGGTTGAATAAACTCTTACTAAATAGTGTGTACACTAGATGCAAAAGAAGCCCAATTGTAAGTTGAAAAGAGTTATTTCTATCTTATAAGGAAAGCTCACATGCATAGAGCTTCATATGTTAGAGGATGTTAAGGCTAAGTGTTTTATATTTCTCAAAGGAAACTATGGCATAATCAATTATTCCTTACGAAACCTAAGTCCATGGTCACAACCATGGAGACAGAATCAGTTCACTAAATCCTAATTTAATAAGTATGTATAGTAGGCTTACTCTTTAAACAATATCACAAAATAATCAACTTATGAAATTGAGATTAGTAATGTCAATCTCCATTTAGGTAAGACTCTTTCTGGTCTTACAACCCCTCAAATCACTGATATATTTGATGATGAGATAGAAATATATGTCACTAACTAAGTACAACCAAACACAATCAAAGACCATGTGAAACCTAACGAGGAACCCTCATTTAGAAATAGACTAGCCACTCAAGAATACCATCCAAAATTGAAGTTTTGATCCGATAAGACAACTTAAGAATTTGTGTCAAGATTCATCTCATTTAGGTTTGCATCAAGGATGTTCCTATCTATAAAATGATATTAGGGAGCCTTGTCTTAAGTGGTTAGGGATAAAAAGGAAATATCCAACAACTTTCCATGTCTTAGAAAAATTGACAGTCATTACGCTAGGTACTCTAGTAGTTCCTAAGTACATCGACCATGGTAACCTAGTAGTGGATGTCCACATTAATCTCACTCTCATAAATTAAAAAAACCTTAATTAATTTGGGTGCATTCAGAGCCATCACAACCAAAGTACCTATAAATACTCTATAACTCATAAATATTAATCCAACATCAACTATTTTGCAATTTGCAGATAGCTCATATGTTAAACCTAAAGTAGTGAGCACAAGGATCTATAATGCCCCACCAAGGAGCCCTCATACATAAGGGTAAAAAATACACAATACTTCATGGATTTGTTTTTGAAATGCTAATATTAAACATAAGAAACAAGCAAAGTTCATGAGCTCAAACCTCTAGACTAGGTCAAATGATCGTTGCGTGAGTAAACAAGCATAAGACTTTAATCCAAAAAACTCAAACAAGAAAAGATAAAAGCCTCAAACACCTTAGACAAGGTATACATAGTACATGGACTCTCTTAGGAACCTCCATAAAGCTTTACAACTTAACTAAAAAAGTTGGACCTTTTCCTAAGTCTTCGGTGTCATAGATGAGCTATGTTAAGAAGTTTCTTGCAGTCATATGACTCAAAAACTAACCAAAATGACTCTAAAACTTCCTAAACCTCCTTACAAGATTGTGTGACTCCAATAGCTTCACAACACAACTGGAATGGAGTCAAACAAACACTCCTAGATTTTGAACTCCTCTCTAGATTGGACTATTGGACAAAGGCACCCATAAAGGACACTAGAACATTTGTGAGTCAAATTCAAGATTTGAAAGAGTGCCCAAGATAAAGGTGAAATGTTGAAAAGTGTCCAAGATAGATGTGTGTTGATGTTTAGTGACCTAGACAAATGTGTGTGAATGAAAAATGTCTTGGATGAATGTGCGCTGATGAAAAGTGTTCTAGACAAATGTGTGATGATGAAAAATATTGTAGATGAATGTGCACCACAAAAATGTCTTATTTTTGTGCTAGAATCCAATTTTTTCATTTCACTCCAATTTCTATGCAGGCATCAAATTTCCACAGTGGTGTCCTCAAAATTGATATTTTTGCAATATTATCCTGAGCCACATGTAATTCTTGACTAGTGAGTTTTATGACTTCAATGTAGGACCTCCTAGACACCCTAAACCATTTGGTGAAGATAAAATACAAATTTTTAACATGCAGTGGGAGAAATTTTTAGAAAGATGTAGGAACAAGACATGCAAAGTGTCTCCAAAGTCACTGAGCGACTTCTACAGTCATGGACAAGATTGGGTGGAATCTAAATGTATACAATCCATCCAAAAATTCCTTAAACCTATTATAATAGATACAAGGGAGTCTAAAACATCAATAATTCACAATTGGACCCCACGGAGCGCCCATTGGGTTGTCTTGAACAAGCCTATATTGGCTTTGAATGGCTCAAAACTACTCAAAGATGGTCAAGAAGCATGACCAACATAAAGATAACTAAGTCAACCTCCAATGTCCTTGTAAATACTTCTAGATTGATTTTAGAGCACCAATTGAAGCGTTCCTAAGGCAAATCCATGAATCATGAATATGAAAGGAACATGGACATGAACAATTTGCGCCTGATTCCAACACCAGGCCACAAAAAAATTCCATTCACGTATCTAGTATATTATTATTGCATATTTCTCCAAATGAGAGTATCAAAATATACAAATCATCACTTAGTATTACTTTGATTAAATCATTAGATTAATATTTACACTTACAAGAATGAGAATGTGTGAGATAACATGAGAAGGAAGTGGTGTGGTACCCCCCTAGGTAGATGATGTACAAGTCCACCAGTCCCCAAAAATAGTTTACAATGCCACTGGACCATGTGGTGCCTATAAGGGAACTTCATTGTTCTCATACATAGGACTCACACAACCCAAGTTCAATCATACTCACATGTAAGGGAGTAATAAGATCACACAAGGGAAAACATGGAGCAACACTCAACATGGATTACATCAACAATAAAGACTTGTAAAGTCACAAGAAGGTTGGAAAACCAACAATACATCACTTGCAACATAAAACAATAGTCAAACGAGAATAGGTGCTTGATCAACGATAAGAAATATTGAAGAGAAGGAAGCATCCTCGTATGGAAAGAATATAATCAAGGAGGCACCATTAAGAGCATAATTAAACTTTCCATCTGACACAAATCAAAACAAGATTATCTAATTGTTGGGAAACAATAATTTCATGAGGCACTACTCGCATCCATAGGACTAGAGGACAAGAGTGGGGAGTGTCATCGTGTAGCTCGAAGCTATGACTCATGCAAAATTGAGTAGTCCTCTCATATGGATGAGGAGAATCGATCATGCAATATTGATGTCTCATGGACAAACAAACCTTCCCACCTCATCCTTAGTCTATATTGTAAGCACTCAAGGCATGAGAGGGGCACCCACTTAATCTTACTTAATCTATTATCTCAACCCAAGTTTTAATTAGCATTTTCACTTGATTACCACATACCCAATGACTTACCCCAGTGGCCCCTTTGTGCCTTGGGCCCCATTGGACACCAGACCCAACATTGACCAGGTTATTACCTACCCTAGGCTCAATAAATCCAAATATGAAACCTAAGATAAAGATACCAATATGCAAGATGTTACAATTTCATCAATTAAGCCCAAAATCCTCAATGCATGTTAAGGAATCATATTTACATTATCATTTTCACAAACAACCATAACATACCCAATTGGCCATAATGCCAATAAAACATAGGCAAATCAATCAATTAATAAAATTCACTCATAATATTATGATTCCACAAAATAAAATCATATTTAGAACATCACATTTCAACTTTTATCAAATGCCCTATTTGGCTAAAAATTAATCATTAAGGTCATCCAGCATGGATGGACCCCCCAAAAGCTTAAAATTTCAAATGTGAAAAATTAAAAATCTGGCAAAACTCATTGATCTGTAACTGCACAACACTTCGAAAATGAAATAAAATTCATATTTCATCCGTGCATAAAAATTTGGGTAGAGTTTCTGCTTTTGAGCCATAGTTTTCAAATTTTGAACAATAGATTCAAATACTCAAATAAAAGACTAAATAAAAAATATAATTTGTTCTAAAGACATTTATAAACCATTATCTTGACAAAAATCAAACACTCAATTTAAGCAATTATAGAGAATATCAAGAGCCATACCTCCAGACCTTGAAGAAATATTGAAAATTAAAATGAGAGCCAAACACACCAAAAGAAGCCATAAAATTTGGACAACACAAGGAGTTTACTCACAGTGATCTTTTAGATTGCACCTATGATCTAGTCCAGTTAACTTGATTGTGTCTCATTGGTGTGATTTTGTCTAAAACACCAATTGATTGGAAAAAAAATGTTCATTGTTGAATTTACCTACATCTAAGAAAATATGTTGCTAAAGAGTATCTTTAGAAGCTTGTTATGCATAGAGGGGAGTATGAACTTCCTTGGTGATAATTAAGCCCCCTGGCTTATTTTAAAAAGATTAGAATAGAGAAAAAAAATGTTGAATGCTAATATCTTAAGTAAATCATACTTGATATAAATTGAATAACCAGTTTGGTAATAATTGATCTAATGATATATATGATTATTATATAATTCTTTTTAATAAAATTAATAATCAAAATATTCTACTATAGTTTTCTAAGATATAAAATCTTAAACACACAACTTAATATATTGAAAATAATTTTCTAAAATATAGAATCTTAAACACACAACTTAATATATTGAAATCATAACCATCAAGATACACAAAATGATTAAACATTAAAAACACTAAAGGCCAAAAAATCTACACTTTTATCCTTAACAATAAAAAAATATTTGACAAGAGACCAAAAAATATAAAAAAACCCTAGGATAAGACCCTTACATTTGGGCAATATTTGACACGAGACCAAACAATATAAAAAAACCCTAGGATAAGACCATTACAATTATGTCTCAGGTTATATATATTATGTAGGTGATATGCTCCTTGGCCCATGTGGACAAAAGTCAACACTTGGTGGAACACAATTATCATATAACCCTGCCTGAATCATTTAAGAAGTTGAATTTCACTCCAATTTCTACACAGGCATCGAATTTCCACATTTGTGTCCTCCAAATTGATAAACTTGCAATATTGTCCTGAGCCACATGTAAGTCAAATCTATTAGATTTCCACAATCCATGTATATGTTGTATCAATTTTTTGGATTGGATTGTGTAGAGTTGATGGTCAAAAACTCTACCAATGTAGGACCTCCTAGACATCCTAAACCATTTCGTAAAGATAAAATACACATTTGTGACATGCATTGGCAAAAATATTTAGAAAAATGTAGGAACAAGACATGCAAAGTATCTCCAAAGTCACCAAGTGACTCCTACAGTCATGGGCAAGATTGGGTGGAACCTAAATGTATCCAAGCCATCCAAAAATTTCTTAAACCTATTATAATAGATACAATGAGTCTAAAACATCAATAATTCACAATTGGACCCATGGGGCACCCATCGGGTTGTCTTGAACAAGCCTATATTGGATTTGAATAACTCAAAACTACTCAAAGATGGTCACGAAGCATGATCAACATAAAGATAACTAAGTCAACCTCCAATATCCTTAAAAATACTTCTAGATTGATTTTAGAGAACCAATTGAAGTGTTCCTAAGGCAAATCCATGAATCATGAATATGAAAGGAACATGGACTTGAAAAATTTGTGCCTAATTCCAACACCAGGCCACATAAAACTTCCTTTCACGTATCCAATTTATTATTATTACATCTTTCTCCAAATGAGAGTATCCAAATATACAAATCATCACTTAGTATTACTTCGATTAAATCATTAAATTAATATTTACACTTACAAGAACAAGAAGGTGTGAGATAAGATGAGAAGGATGTGGTGTGGTAGCCCCCTAAGTAGATGATGTACAAGTCCACTAGTCCCCAAAAATAGTTTACAATGCCACTCGACCATGTGGTGCCTATAAGGGCACTTCATTATGCTCAAACATAGGACTCACACAAGCTAAGTTTAGTCATACTCACATGTAAGGGAGTAATAGGATCACGTAAGGGAAAATATGGAGCAACACCCAACATGGATTACATCAATAATAAAGACTTGTAAAGCCACAAGAAGGTTGGAAAACCAACAATACATCACTTGAAACATAGAACAATAGTCAAATGAGAATAGGTGTTTGATCAACAATAAGAAATATTGAAGGGAAGGAAGCATCCTCGTGTGGAAAAAAATAATCAAGGAGGCACCATTAAGAGCATAATTAAACTTTCCATCTGACACAAATCAAAACAATATTATCTAATTGCTCAGCAATAATAATTTCATGAGGCACTACTCACATCCATAGGACTAGAGGACAAGAGCAGGGAGTGTCATTGTGTAGCTCGAAGCTATGACTCATGCAAAATTGAGTAGTCCTCTCATATGGATGAGGAGACTCGATCATGCAATATTGTTGTCCTGTGGAAAACCAAACCTTCCCAACTCATCCTTAGTCTATACTATAAGCACTCAACGCATGAGAGGGGTGCCCACTTAATCTTACTTAATCTATTATCTCAACCCAAGTTTTAATTAGCATTTTCACTTGATTACCACAATTCCCAATGAGTTACCCCGGTGGCCTCTTTGTGCCTTGGGCCCCATCGGACACCACACCCAATATTGACCAGACTATTACCTATCCTAGGCTCAATAAATCCAAATTTGAAACCTAATATAAAGATACCAATATGCAAGAAATACACTTTCATCAATTAAGCCCGAAATCCTCAATGCACATCAAGGAATCATATTTACATTATCATTTTCACAAACTACCATAACATACCCAATTGACCATAATGCCAATAAAACATAGGTAAATCAATCAAATAATAAAATTCGCTCATAATATTATGATTCCACAAAATAATATCATATTTAAAATATCACATTTCAACTTTTATCAAATGCCCTATTTGGCTAAAAATCAATCATTGAGGTCATCCAACATGGATGGACCCCCCAAAAGCTTAAAATTTCAAATGTGAAAAATAATTTTTTTGGCAAAACCCATTGATCTATAACTGCACAACAGTCCAAAAATGAAATAAAATCCATATTTCATCCATGCATAAAAATTTGGGTAGAGTTTCCCCTTTTCAGCCATAGTTTACATATTTTGAACAATAGATTCAAATACTCAAATAAAAGATTAAATAAAAAATATAATTTGTTCTAAAGACATTTATAAACCATTTTCTTGACAAAAATCAAACACTTAATTTGAGCAATTATAGAGAAAATCAAAAGCCATACCTCCACCTTGAAGAAATATTGAAAATTAAAATGAGAGCCAAACACACCAAAAGAAGCCATAAAATTTGGACAACACAAGGAGTTTACTCACATAGATCTTTTGAGCTCCTACCCATACAAATCTTTTGAGTTTTAAAAGAAAAAAGGCTCTTGATAAAAATAATCCAAGCTTTATGGTACATATGACTGGATTGCACCTATGATCTAGTCCACTTAACATGATTGTGTCTCACTAGTGTGATTTTGTCTAAAACACCAATTGATTGGAAAAAAAATGTTCATTGTTGAATTTACCTACATCTAAGAAAATATGTTGTTAAAGAGTATCTTTAGAAGCTTTTTATGCATAGAGGAGAGTATGAACTTCCTTGTGATAATTAAGCCCCCTTATTTAAAAAAGATTAGAATAGAAAAATAAAAATGTTGAATGTTATTATCTTAAGTAAATCATACTTGATATAAATTGAATAACTAATTTAATAATAATTGATCTCATGATATATATGATTAATATATAATTTTTTTAATAAAATTAATAATCAAAATATTCTACAATAATTTTCTAAGATATAGAATCTTAAACACACAACTTGATACATTGAAAATAGTTTTCTAGATGATTGTTGAAGGAGCGGTCAATTATTTTTTGCTCTACTAGGGTTTCATGCGTACAGCTTCATGTCTGTGTCTTTGCTCTGAGCTTTCCATCTGTCATACCGTATTTACTACGGGATTTTTTCATTAGGGTTAGCTTTTAGTATGGCTCCAGCCAACTTCGGCCCAGCAGTTGATGCTGGTGCGCGAGTTGAAGCTTCATAACACCATGGTGCCTCCTATGAACAAACGTCCTCGCAAGTTTGTCCCAAAGGTCTTTCGTGAGGTAACCCTGACATTGTTCTTAATCTACAAGAATTTGATTATGTATGTGAATGGTTATAAAAGCATACTCTGATTGGATATTTTGTGGGTTTCACTCCTAAAAGCATCCTCAAAGATTGGGTAAACAAGAGCTAGACCCCTCATGGGGTTTGCCTTGATGATGTGCAAAACCTCACCAAGGGTTTTTTCCTATTCCATTTTGCTAACCCTTCCCAGGCGGAAGCCATTTTTAGCCGCGGGCCTTGGATAGTTAGGTCCTCCCTACTTGTTTTCCAGAGATGGTCTCAAGACTTCTTGTCTCAGACGACAAGAAACTTAGGGTTCCTGTTTGGGTTGAGTTTCATGGTCTCACTTTGCCATGCTAGCCTTTTATTGAGTCTATTGCTAAAACTCTAGGTAAGGTCATTGTCATGGAGCATGACAAGTTTTTTAATTCCTCACCTCATAAGCGTGTCTGTGTTGAGGTCAACCTTTCTAAGGACCTCAAAGACACTGTTGAAATCCAGGTTGGCTCTCTCACCATCTCTCAAAAAGTGCTTTATTTGAACTTGCCAAACACCTATTATAGGTGTCAATCGGTGGAACACAAGATTGAAGATTACCCTCTGGTCACCCCTCGGGTGAAGCCATCGCCAAAGGAAGTGCCCATAAAAAATTTGGAAGCTGGAAAAAAAGAAGAATGGACTACAGTCAGGTGAAAAGGCAGGAATGCCTCAGGCTCTAAAATGGCACACGCTGCTTCTGTAGCTGTGTCACCTTCAGAGCCTCTAGCTGAAGAACTCCTGCCTTCCGCCGAAGTGCCACCGATTGTGCCGCCTATTTCACACCCTGTTATTCAAGGGAAAGTTTTAGCTGCGAGGCCTACCACTTCAGAAGTGGTGCTCGCACTGCAAGTAGTTTCTTCAGCTTCCTCTCAGTCTTTGCATTGATCTCGCAGTCCTGATGGACATATGAATGACCCAGAAAAATGGCGGTTTATCTCTTGTGGAGATTTACTTCCCAATTTTGCCTCAATACCAACTTTCTTGCAGAATAGTTTCTCCTCTCTTGGGGACGAGACAAACGTGCAAGAGTTTTTATGAATTTTTTGTCCTGGAATGTGCGAGGTCTAACTGACCTCTCCAGAAAGTTCTATGTTCGTGCTACCCAGCGTAGACTTCACAGTTTGGATGTTTTATGTTTACAGGAAGTGAAAATTTCTGGTTTCCTATTTAATTTTGCATGTTGCGTCATTTGGCCGGACGACATTATTTTTTCCTCTCAGCATGAAGCTGGTAAAGGTGGTGTCATTACTATTATGTCACCTCACCTTCATTCTTCTATTATTGCACATGGATTTGATCCGATGCAGCATGTCTCTTGGATCTTGTTGTCTTTTCATAGCCATTCTTTTGGCATCATTAATGTTTATCCTCCCAATGATGTTGTGGAAAGATCTCAACTTTGGTGCTGGCTGGCAAACAATTTGCCTCCTGCTACTTGGGTTATGTGTGGGGACTTTAATATGGTTGAGCTGGCCTCTGACAAGGAAGGGATTTTTCCTTTTCTATGGAGAGTTGGGGAGAGAGAAGCTTGGTACCATATGCATAATAAATTGGGTCTTTTTTATCCCAATGCTAACCACCACCAACAGAGTGGGGTCTGGCATACTTGGTCTAATTTCAGAGCTGGTTGTAACTGCATATTTAAGAGATTAGATCGTGCTATGATAACTGCTCAATCTTTTTTCTCATTCTTTGAATATCAAGGCCTACCTGTCACTCCTCTAACAGATGTGACCTTGTCTGATCACTTCCCCATTTATTTTTCCATCACCTGGCATTCCTCTGCCAGGAGGGCAGCTCACACTCAATTTTTCCTCAACACGTCTATGCTGACGCATGCTTCCACTATTGCTCACATTCTGCAAGTCTGGAATTTAGAGCCTTGACCCCACAGTCATCTTGGTTGGATTCAATGGTGGAATGACACCATCAACCATACTGTGATATTTCTTTGCATTTACGGTCGTCAGTTAGCCTGCTATAGGAAGCATGCTTATGAAACTAACACCAAGGCTCTTCACAATGCTTTTGATGCACTTGTGTTGAACCCATTTGACACTAAGCTCCAGCTTAAGCTGGCCCAGCTTCGACATGAGAAACAAATTACAGATGCCTATGTTGCTCGTGGAGCTCAAATAAAGCTTGCCTCCACTGGTTGGAGGTGGGCGATAAAGCCTCTAAGGAGTTCTTTCATGCTCTCAAGGTTGGTATTCAAAAAATCAAACAAGGATTTGAAACTCTTATTGAGCTCCCTGCCATTCTTCAGGATTTTGTTCAACATTATGAAAAAGTGTTTGCTTCTCAGGGAAATTATGTTGCTCGGGAGGAGGCTCTTAAGGCTTGTATTGTTGTTACTCCAAACCGTGTAGCAGTTGAGCAGCGGGCCTTTTGTGAGCAACTGCTTACCATCAATGATCTTAAAGAAGTGACTTTTTCTATGGCCGATGATAAATCTTCAGGATGTGATGGCTTCCCTTGTGAATTCTACAAACACTTATGGGATGCTATTGGTCCTAACCTACACAAAGTTTACCTCGAGGCCTTTCATAATAAAAGTTTGGGTGCTATTATAAATAAAGGGAATATCAAATTCATACCTAAAGCTGGCGATCCCGAGGATATCTGCAATTGGAGACCCATCACCTTGCTGAATGTCTCCTACAAGATAATTACTAAGGCTTTAGCTCTCAAAATTAGACATCTCCTTCCACTTATTGTTCACCCTGAGCAAACTAGTTTTATTATGTCCAGGTATATCCTTGACAACATTATTGTTGTCTGGGAAGGGATGGAATGGGCTCATCAATCTAAGCAGGCCACTTTATTTCTTAAAACAAATTTTGCTAAAGCCTATGACCGCATTGAATGACCTTTTATTATTTCCATGCTCCAAGTTCTTGGGTTCGGTCCTCACTTCTTGTAGTATGTGGAAATGCTTTTTGGTGATGCCTCTACTTGCATTACTATCAACGGGTTGCAATCTAATACTTTTGGGATTTTTAGATCCATTCGACAAGGTTATCTGTTGGCTCCTGCGTTATATGTGCTTGTTGTTGAAGGCTTTGGGTATTTGCTTGCCAACTCGGTCTCCTCTGGTTTGGTTCAGGGCATTTCCCTTCTTGAATCTTCTTCCCAACTTGTTAATGGTCACTTTGTGGATGACTCCTTTATCACTCTTATTGAGGATGAGGATAATATATCTAATGATTTACATTGCCTGGACACCTTTTTTCAAGCCTCTAGTTCTGCTATCCATTGGCATAAGACCATTTGTTTCAAACAGTCTTTCCTTCCAGCTCCTCCCTGGCTTGCTAAGTTCAACTGGAAATGGGTCCAACATGGGGAAGTTTTCCACTTCTTGGGCATTCCCTTTGCCTTCCATGGATCCTTTGTGGACTTGTGGAATGCTATGATCACCAAGATTGAGAAAAAATTGCAATATTGGATTTGTAAGCCCCTCTCCCTTGCTGGGAAATTTCATATTTGCTCCAAAGTTCTGACTGCTACTCATGTCTACTACTCCTCTTGTTGGGATCCTTCTAAAGCCTCGTATCTCAAGCTGGAACGCCTCCTCAGATACTTTCTCTAGGCCTCTGGAGCTGATAGCCATGGGTTCCATAGGGTTGCTTGGGAGTATTGTTGTCTTCCTCATGATTCTGGTGGCCTTGGCCTTCTCTCCACTCAGAAGCAAGGTCATTCTCTCTGTGCTAAGTGGATTATTTAGGCTCTTACTAGGGATGAGGCCTGGAAGATCCTTGTCAGGCATTGCATCTCTTCAGGATTCCATGTTCACAGGCCGGTTTGGAAGGGCATTGGTCTACAGAATTTTCTCATTATGAAAGAGCCTATTCAAATTCAGGGTAATTTCATCATTAAGATCATTTGGAAAGCTTGGGAAGCTATTAATCCTTGGCTTTGTTGGCATGGTGATGGCTTTCGCAATGGGCTTTCTTTCAATCAATAGAACCTCTAGTGGTCTTCGTTGTTTTCTATTCAAGGCATCCCCCTAGCTAAGACTCAAGGGGCCAGTGCTTTGCATTTTTTCAAATGTGGCATTCGGACTCCCAAGGACCTCTTCTCGAGGGCCACTATGAGTCTCTACTCTTGGGAGGATATGCAGGTGCAGTACCATTTGGCTCACACAGATCGTTAGACTTTTGATCTGCTGGTCTTTGCTATTCCTGATAATTTGCTTCATAAGCTTGGTATTCAGGCTGTTCGGCCCTGGTGGAAGGATTGGAAATGGTATCCTACCACTCCTTTCAACAATTACAAGCCAAGGCTAGGCTACAGATGGTTGTCCCCCCATCTTCCTATGGTGGACATTCTTAACCAGAGATGGCACCTTCAATCTTCCACTTCTCACTGGAGCTCTCGCTTTCAGACCATCTGGGCTGCAATTATGAAACCCAAGATGGCTCTCTTTGCCTGGTGTTTTCTTTTCCAAGGGCTTCCAGTGGGACCTAGGCTCAAACATATAGGTGTTCACAACCCTCAATGTCCTTTCTGTGGTCACCCTAAGACTTTTTTGCACATCTTCTGGTTCTGTAGGAGAGCTCAATAGTATTGGCAGTGGATTCATGATTTTTTCAAACCCTTTAGGCCCGAGCCTTTCTCCTAGCATATGATTGTCTTGGGGGATTCTCCTAGACTTCCTTCCAAGTTTACCCAAATATGGCATACTTTCAAGATGGAGATTTTGTTCACTCTATGGAAAGATAGGAATGTTGTTATTTTTTCTCACAACTTTCTTGATACGAATGTTTCTCTGTATAACAAGGCTTGCATATGTAATAGTGTTATGATGTAGATTCAGGTTCAAGCTAATAAAGTGGCTCTGGTTGTTGGAAATTGCAATTGAAACAATTTTTGTATTGTCATTGATGTCAAATCTTAACTGGTAAGACTGTTGCTACTTAGGAAAGTACTATATCTATTTGAGTGTTGCTAAGGGGATAGGCAAGGTTGGTAACAATAGCACCTAAGGAAAGGTTGAGTTATCTTGATACTACAAAGTGTACTTGACTATGTTGCACAATGATGAGACAATCTATTATTTATACTAGTAAGACTGAAGACTAAACTGGTAGGCTTGACCGAGCAATGAATGAAAAAATCATGTTTAAGCCAAGTAATGTTAGTGTCGACCGAGTCAGTATATCCTGAGCAAAATTCTAGTGTCGACCGAACAACAGTTAACTGTTGAGGAAGATAGTGTAAGCCGAGAAAATATTTTTAGTAATGATCGAGCTTTCTACATGAAGACCGAGTAGTTGATCACAGTATTGACCGAGCATTAGCAATTTTATATTTGAAGAGAATTTATTTTTGGAGCCGACATTGTTGAATTCTTGGATTATGTAAAATGTGTTGACTTTATTTATTGATTGTTTCAAAGCATTAAATGCATTGTAAAATGTTTTATTGTAAATCTTTAAGAGATTTGAAGATGATTCTAAAAAAGGAGTTGAAGAACATGAAGCGGGTAGATTCAATGAATTTGACCTCACCCTAAGATCTATGAATGAGATTGAGCGACATAAGTTGAGTTAACCTAATTAAGGAAAGTATAAAGGGTACCTGAGCATTTGGATATGTATTTGCATGGGTGAACAGAGAATGCTGGAAGATCAGTAAAGTTTTATTGACTGAATAAGCAGAAAAGGCTGAAGGAGAATTATGATGGTTGCTTGCAGAAAAGTTCTGAGCAGATCAGAGATGGAGATGGAAAAGTTTCAAAGTCAGTAAACCAGAATTAGTGTATGGAATCAGATCTTATATTTGCAAAGTGAATTGTATATTTTTCAGATAAATATTGCTGCTACTTTCTAACTATTGTAACAGTCAAAATCTTTTTAACAGAGGTTGACCTAACAATCATATGTTAAATCCTTTGAACAAGGTTACATTCTAATGGAGTGTATGTAAGTCCTATGACTAGGCTCACTTTTAACAGGGTGATTGAAATCTTTTAACCGGGTCACACCTGACAGTGTGTATTGTAACCTTTGATAGGGTTGGCTTTTTACCGAGCTCACTTCAGAAGAGTGAAAATAATAGTAGCATGTTACAAAGTGGTTTTTCCCAAATTGGGTTTCCACTATAAATCTTGGTGTTAATACTTGTGTGAATGTTTTGGTTTGAACATTTCTGTATTTTACAAGTTAAGTTACAGTTGGGTAGTGGACTACATTGTTATATGTTTCTATTATTGAATCAGTGGTGACCGAGTTTGTTTTGGTTATTAGATCTAATTTAAGGAAAAAAAATTTAGATTATTTTATACATTAGGACCTGAGAACAACTGATTCACCCCCCCCTCTATTGTTCTAAATCATATTAACAATTGGTATCAGAGCTTTGTTGCTTATTAGTAGTGTTGAAAGAAATCAAGTTTAAAGGGGCTTGAAGCAAATGATCAGGATGTATAAGAAGGAGGTACCAAAGCTGAATAAAGAAAACTTCCCTACATGGCAAAGCTTGATGAAGCTGCATCTGACCGATATTGGTGACTCTGCAAAGTACTACATTGAGAACGGCTATGTCTCACCTATCACACCTTTGACTGTCAACGAAATGAGAGCTAAGCAAGAACATAATTAGGCAATGTTGGAAATTGCATCTTCCCTAAGCTATCCATAATTTGAGGATATTAAGGATTGCACAACTACTAAGGATATGTGGGACACACTTGTAAGAATCTATGTGGTGACTTAAATGTACTAAAAGCAAAGGACGAGAGTTTTAGAGGTAAGTTTGATGAAATGAGAATGCAAGAAGGTGAAAACATTGCACAATATTGTGGTAGAATAAAAGAAGTTGTGAATGCTATTCGAGGAGCAAATGGGGCTATTTATGATGAAACTATAATTGGGAAAGTACTAAGAACCCTGCATCCTATATAGGCTATTAAAATCTCAACTATTCAGGAATCTAGATGCAACTCTGCTAATGTGCTTACTTTGGAAAGTTTGGTTGGTAAACTTACTGCTTTT
This sequence comes from Chamaecyparis obtusa, assembly GCA_027943335.1. Taxonomy (NCBI): domain Eukaryota; kingdom Viridiplantae; phylum Streptophyta; class Pinopsida; order Cupressales; family Cupressaceae; genus Chamaecyparis; species Chamaecyparis obtusa. The sequence goes on from BSBK01007899.1 coordinate 97,652, forward strand.
GAACTCTCTAACTATGATAATTTCACTGTTGGAAGCATTGGTAATGTTGAATCTGCTTTCAAGTCACAACTAATTTTGAACAAGCCAAAAAAAGAAAAAGAAAGATGCATCAGTAAAAGTGAAAGTGATAGTGAAATTGAAAGTGACAATGACACCTCTGATGAAGAATTAGAAGATCTAGAAGCTCTTATGGCTAGAAGACTGAGAAGGGAAAAAAGAAAGTATAAAGGTAAACTCCCTATTATATGTTTTGCATGTAATAAAGTTGGTCATATAGCTGCTAAATGTCCTAATAGGAAAGATAAAGATGATGAAAGAAAAAGCAAACACAGATAAAAGAGATGATAGAAGCTACCGATGAAACAAAGACTACAAAGGAAAAGGTAAGAAATCTTGTTACATTGCTGAAAAAGAAACTAACACTGATAGTGATGATTTTGAAATTGAAGTAGTCTATGTTGCAATGAAAGATGAATCTGACGAGGATGAGAAAACTGCATTGATATCCTATGTGAACAAGAATGATAAATGGATTATTGACAGTGGTTGTTCACATCACATGACTGGTGACAAAAATAAGTTTGAGACCCTACATCATTACAGAGGTAAAAGTGTAAAATTTGGTAATGATGCACCATGTCCTATTAGAGGAAAAAGTTTGATTAAACTGATTGATAAGATATCTTGTGAAAATACATATTGGGTTGAAGGTCTTAATTATAATTTGTTAAGTGTTGCTCAGCTTAACAAAACTGGTTACCGAGTGGAATTTCATCACAAGCAAACTAAAATATTTGATGCTACTGGAGAACTAATTGAAAGTGGAGATCAGACTAGAGGTAATTTGTTCTATCTTGACCTATCTGAAGAAACATGTTTAATTGCACAACTTGATGATATTTGGTTATGGCATAAAAGGTTATGTCATGTTAACTTTGACAACCTGGTAGAGATAAGTAAGAAGAAAAGGGTAAGAGGTCTACCTAGATTAAAGAAACCTAAGAATGTGATGTGCAAGGAATGACAGTTAGGAAAAATGACAAAGTCAAGTTTTAAGAGCAAATCCTTTACTTCTGAAAATATTTTAGATTTGGTTCATACTGACCTTTGTGGACCTATAAGTGTACAAAGTTACTATGGTGCTAGATACTTTATCTTATTTGTTGATGATCATACTAGGATTATGCATGTAATGTTTCTAAAAGAAAAATCTGAAGCTTTTCAATTCTTTAAGTGGTATTTGGCTAAGGTTGAGAAGGAGACAGGTAAGAACCTGAAATGTCTTAGATCTAACCGAGGTGGAGAATTTACATCAAATGAATTTAATCTATTTTTCAATGATAGAGGAATTAAAAGACAGATGTTTGCACCTAGAACACCTCCACAGAATGGTATAGCAGAAAGGAGAAATAGATCTATCTTGGATTGTGCAAGGACATTGTTGATTGAAAAGAATGTGGCATAGAAATACTGGAAAAAAGCTATAAGCATTGTTGTCTACACTCTTAACCGAGTACAGATCAAGAAAGGTACAAATTTGACACCCTATGAATTATGACATGAGCATGCACTGAGTGTTAAATACTTTAGAATCTTTAGAAGCAAGTGCTATATATTAAAAGACACTAGGAATGGAAAGTTTGATGCTAAGAGTGATGAAGGCATATTCTTAGGATATTCCACAAAAAGTAAAGCTTATAAGTGTTTGAACTCTAACACTAACAAAATTGTGGAAAGTGTGAATGTCAAAATTGATGAGTATGCAGAAAGAAATGAAGCTGACAACAAAAGAGAACCAGAAGATTATAGATCTTTTGTGTACATTGAGGAAGAAGAAGAAGCAAGTAACAGACTTGTACCTGATGTTGAGTCTCAGGTAAGCAATGCCGAGTGACAGATAGATGTTGTCAAGCATCAGAAAAATAGTACCGAAAGAGAACAAAAATATGTCAAGCTACAAGAAAATGTTGCTGAGTATCAGGAAGAGGTTGCCGAGCATTCAGAAGTTGAATCTGACAATCTTGTTGAGGAACATGATGAAATAGAGGAGAGAGGAGTTGAACCTGTTTTGACAAAATATGTAAGAAGACATCACAAGCCTAAATAGATAATTGGAGACAAGAATACTAGAATTCAGACTAGAAGTAAGACTAAGGATCCAACATGCCTACTATGTGAATTTGAACCCAAGTCAACTAAGGAGGCATTAGAGAATGAAGACTGGATACAAGCAATGAATGAAGAGATTGACTAGATTGAGAAGAATGATACTTGGACTCTGGTGCCAAGACCTGAAAACAAAAATGTTATAGGAACAAAGTGGGTGTTTCGGAATAAGATGAATGAAAATGGTGAAATAACTAGGAACAAAGCTAGGCTGGTATGCAAAGGCTACGCACAAGAAGAAGGAATAGATTATGGGGAGACATTTTCCCCTATAGCTAGATTGGAAGGAGTAAGAACTCTGCTTGCATATGTTGCTTATAAAAATTTCAAAGTATATCAAATAGATGTCAAGTCTGCATTTTTTAATAGTATACTAGAAGAAGTTTACATAGAACAGCTAGAAGGTTTTATTAATCCAAACAAAAGACACATCGTGTGCAAACTAAACAAAGCACTATATGGATTGAAGCAAGCTCCCAGAGCATGGTATGAGAGGTTGCACAACTATTTGATATAGATTGAATTTTCAAGAACAAATGAAACAAGAAATCTGTACATGAAGGATGAAGAAAGTAAAGGTATCCTGTTGACAAAAAAATTTGTGGATGACATTATTTTTGGTGGACAAGATGCATTGTGTAAAAGATTTTCAAATGAAATGCTAACTGAATTTGAAATGAGTATGTTTGGTGAGATCAAATTCTTTGTTGGTTAACAAGTATATCAGAGGAAGAATGAAATTTTCACTACACAGTCTAAGTATGTTAATGAAATACTGAAAACTTTTGGAATGGAAGATGCTAAACCAGTGAGTACTCCTATGGTTACTGGACAAAAGTTATCTAAGAATGATGATGCTGCAGAAGTGAATCAAACTTTGTACAGATCCATGATTGAAAAATTACAGTATGCTATACATAGTAGACCAGATATTGCACTAGCTATTGGGATTGTGGCAAGATTCTCTGCCAATCCTAAGGAAACACACATGATGGTTGTGAAAAGAATTATGAGATACTTGAAAGGAATTGCTGACTATGGTCTATATTATAAGAAGGATGACAAATTTGAACTCAGAGTTTATATTGATGCTGATTGGGCATGAAATATAGATGACAGAAAGAGTACTAGTGTTGGAGCTTTCTTTATTGGACATAGATTAGTCTCTTGGATGAGCAAGAAATAAAATTGCATTTCTCAATCTACTGTTGAGGCCGAGTATGTTGTTGCTGCAGTAAACTGTTCAAATTTGGTATGGATAAAATAATTGTTGATAAGCACGAAAGAAGAAATCACTGAACCTGTTGTTATTTTCTGTGACAACACAAGTGTTATTAATATTTCTAAGAATCCAGTGATGCACACTAAGACCAAGCACATTGCAATCAAGTATCACTACTTGAGAGAATTAGTACAAGATAAAGAAGTCCGAATGGAATATGTGAATATAAAAGAACAATTAGCAGACATATTCACTAAAGCTTTACCCAGAGAAGCTCATGAGCATTTCAAAAGTCAATTAGGGGTCCTTCCCCTAACTGAGGCTGCCTAGAGAAGCTAGGAGCACTGCATCAAATATGCTACAGTAAAATATTTGACAAATTGATGCAGAAGATTGTCACACTTTAGGGGTGGCCTAGAGTTGTGAAAAGGAGCAAAGACAAGAAATCAGTCATAAGCAAGATGATAGAGGGAGAAAAGACTAAGCTGCACATATATTATCTACATCTAATGGATGTATGTTTTAGTTGTTGCTTTGGCATTTTTGTCAAAGAGGGAGATGAACTGCTATGATAACACATGACACTGAAGCTAAGGATGATGAATTGAAATGAAGGATCACGATAAAGGGAGATCTGAATACTTCTGACAGTCACAAAAGTGAGGCTTATAAGATTTTGAATCAGAATGAAGCTAAGGATATTATAAATAATTCTCTGATGGATAGATAAGTTTTTGGATTGGTTGGTAATCCATGTGTTATTCAAGTGATATCATATGGTGTTGCCATCAATGTCAAAGAGGGAGGATTGTTGAAAACTGCAATTGAAACAACTGTTGTATTGTCATTGATGTCAAACCTTAACTGGTAAGACTATTGCTACTTAGGAAAGTACTATATCTATTTGAGTGTTGCTAAGGGGATATGCAAGGTTGGTAACAATAGCACCTAAGGAAAGGTTGAGTTATCTTAATACTACAAAGTGTACTTGACTATGTTGCACAATGATGAGACAATGTATTGTTTATACTAGTAAGAATGAAGACTAAACTGGTAGGCTTGAGCAAGCAAAGAATGAAAAAATCATGTTTAAGCCGAGTAATGTTAGTGTCGACTGAACAACAGTTAATTATTGAGAAAGATAGTGTAAGCCAAGGAAACATTTTTAGTAATTACCGAGCTTTCTACATGAAGACCGAGTAGTTGATCACAGTATTGACCGAGCATCAACAATTTTATATTTGAAGAGAATTTAGTTTTGGAGCCGACATTGTTGAATTCTTGGATTATGTAAAATGTGTTGACTTTATTTATTGATTGTTTAAAAGCATTAAATGCACTGTAAAATATTTTATTGTAAATCTTTAAGAGATTTGAAGATGATTCTAAAAAAAGAGCCGAAGAACATGAAGCGGGTAGATTCAATGAATCTGACCTAACCCTAAGATCTACGAATGAGATTGAGCAGCATAAGATGAGTTAACCTAATTGAGGAAAGTATAAAGGGTACCTGAGCATTTGGATATGTAAGTGCATGGGTGAATAGAGAATGTTGGAAGATCAGTAAAGTTTTATTGACTGAATAAACAGAAAACGCTGAAGGAGAATTGTGATGGTTGCTTGAAGAAAAGTTCCGAGCATATCAGAGATGGAGATGACAAAGTTTCAAAGTCAGTAAACCAACATTAGTCTACGGAATTAGATCTAATATTTGCAAAGTGAGTTGTATATTTTTCAGATAAATATTGCTGCTACTTTCTAACGATTGTAACAGTCAAAATCCTTTTAACAAAGGTTGACCTAACAGTCATATGTTAAATCCTTTGAACAAGGTTGCATTCTAATGGAGTGTATGTAAGTCCTATGACTAGGCTCACTTTTAACAGGGTGATTGAAATCTTTTAACCAGGTCACACCTGATAGTGTGTATTGTAACCTTTGACAGGGTTGACTTTTTACCGAGCTCACTTCAGAAAAGTGAAAATAATAGTAGCATGTTACAAAATGGTTTTTTCCAAATTGGGTTTCCACTATAAATCCTGGTGTTAACACTTGTGTGAATGTTTTGGTTTGAACATTTATGTGTTTTACAAATTAAGTTACAACTGGGTAGTGGACTACATTGTTATATGTTTCTATTATTGAATCAGTGATGACCGAGTTTGTTTTGGTTATTGGATCTGATTTAAGGAAAAAAATTTGAGATTATTTTATACATCAGCACCTGAAAACAACTGATTCACACCCCCCCCCCCCCCTCTCTGTTGTTCTAAATCACATTAACAGTGGCCCACCTGCAGGAGCTGCTCAATCACTGGGGCAATGCTCTCTGCACTGTTGCTGATCAGGTTCCTCCTGATACCATCTCTGCTGAAGGTACTCCTCCCAGAGGCCGTTGTCGCGGGCGCAACTCCTCGGCTCGCCGCTCTCGTACTGCACGGTCGCAGGCTCCCCGCCACCACTCTCCTAGAGGTGACGACAATGGTTGGCGGCGCCGCTCGGCTTCTACGCCTCACCGTACTTCTGGGTGGTCTCCAACTCCGGCTCAATCTGCCCCTCCTGATGCTCCCGGTACCCGTCGTGACTCTGATCCACATTCTGCCACCTCTTCCAAGTTTCCCCGCCTAGCTCTGGCCATTTCTCCACCCAAGGCGAAAAAGAAAGAGAAAGAAGCAGAAGATGATGGTTGGTCAATTCTCGACCCTCCTGTTAACTCCAATGATGTGTGAGGTTCTGATGATAAAGATCCTCCTCCTTTTGGCACTGCTCTTGCTGCTTAAAGACTTTATGCCTTTTCTTTTTTATGAATAGTTGTTCTTATTTCCGGCTCTATCATGTGAACTTTGTAAGATGATTTTTATGTCCCCTGGCCCCTTTTTTGTGAATATGTAACTTTTATATTTTATTAATAGAAAAGACACTATTTATTAAAAATAAAAATTAATTTTTTTTTCTAAAATATAAAATCTAAAACACACAACTTGATATATTGAAATCATAACCATCAAGATACATAAAATAATTAAACATTAAAAACACTAGAGCCCAAAAAATCTAACACTTTTCTCCACTACAATAAAAAAATATTTGACAGGAGACCAAACAATGTATAGACACGAGACCAAACAATATAAAAAACCCTATGTTAAGACCCTTACACTAGTGTACCAGGTTGTTTATATTATGTAGGTGATAAGCTCCTAGGCCCATGTGGACAGAAGTCAACACTTGGTGGAACACAATTATCATATAACCCTGCCTGAATCATTTAAGAAGCTGAACCTTCCAACTCGCACTAAACACAACCAGGATGCACGAGAATCGATGAACAGACTGCCATTTCTGCTAAAACACGACAGAAGTCTAGATGGCAACCATGAGCTCGCAATCCATAATCTAATTAAATATAACTTAAATGCAACTTCCTCCAATTTTATTTCCATTATCTTAAGGCAACTAGTTACAATAATAATACTTGAACTCCTCGCCAACCCTATAAGTTCTCGACTACCCATGCCCAAACGCATCAAAAGAGAGAGAGAGCTTCGAGAAAGGCTTGCGAAGCAAAATAAGCGGCAGTTTATTTAGTGCAGTAATGGAGATAAAGAGCACAATATACGCTACCCTCCTGCTCGCTATTTTCCTCGCAGTTTTATTACAAGTCTGTATCGTATTTGGTGCTTCTGCATTGATTTTTCTTGTTCGTAGCTAAATTTAGTAATGCATTAACTGGTTTGTTTGTGTGACTGTTTATACACAGACTGCAACAACAGATGCAGCGGACAGCGTGGCCCCCTCTCCTGCCCCATTGGGTCCCCCGCCTCTACTCACTGAGAAAGGTTGCCTCACCAACCTCATTTACTTTTTCTGTCTACGGAGTCATAATAGTTAATCTTGTGATTTTTCAATAGTATATCAGATTTTAATGATTTATATTGTTGTTTTTTTATACAATATAGCTGTTAATAGTTATTGTTTTGGTTTTCTAGTAAGAATGAAGGTTGTGGGATTGATTATACATTGTGGGATGGATTATGTATATTTAGATTAAAAAGTGGTTATTAAAGTTTTATCAGAATTTTGTTTTTAACTGTTCTATTAACTATTTCCTGTTGTTTTATTAACTATCTTTTTAACAACCAAAAAATTTAAATTTGCACAATTGATCTAATGAAGGGCATGAAATATAAAAGATAATTGTTGGTCTCCCCTATTGTTGTTTAAGTTGTACTGGAATTAATGGGATCGTTGTTATTGTTTTTTATGGGCAGACTGTGATGATAAATGCAAGGTGAGGTGCGAGAATGTTCAAGCTCGGCCAGACCGGTGCAAGAAATATTGCAAGGATTGCTGCAAGTATTGCAACTGTGTTCCGAGTGGGCATTATGGTCATAAGGAAGAGTGTGCCTGTTACAGAGACAGAAAGAACACCAAGGGCGGACCCAAGTGCCCATAATTCTCTGTCTCTCTCTCACTCTTGTATTTCTTTTAGTGTGTAATCAGTGTGCAAGGGCTTAGCCTTGATGTAATAAACTTGGGTCTGTCGTTTATGCTATTTCTATGTGTTGTCTGTCACCAAACAGACATTTTGAGGAATCTCTGATCTGGTTTGCATTTTCTTTCTTCACATCTATCCTGATTTAGTTTACCGATAAGTTGGTGACTGCGTGGGCCATGTTTGTTTGACAGTGCTCCGTACTCCCACGTTTGATGGTGAATGTGATGCTCTTAATTAAAGGTTTTTCATCGAAAGTTGATATCAGTTCATCTGTGTTCACTGTTATTGGTCCCTGCTGGAAGTGCATTGATTTGTATTTTTCTCTTCCTTTAGCTATTAGTGTTTATGGAGAATTTAATCAAATTACAAATTTGTATGATTTATCAACTGTTCTTTAAACTTTTTATTCAAATGTCAGTTTATTAATTTTGAATAAATAATTCAATCTCTATTAGTTTAATGGCAAAAGGAGATCTGAAAGGAGATATATTTTTTTATAGTTTTATGAAATATTTTAACTAAACATTTAAGAATTTGATGAATTGTGAATATAATGTTCTCATCTATTAAATTTTAGGATGATTGATTGAATGAGATTAAACTAAATATACCCATGACAAATAAGTGTATAGTTATTCTTAAAATGATGATGCAATACTAATGTAATTCTTTTTATCCACTTGCAAATAAAATTTAAATATGCTGAATAGATTACTAGATAACTTCTAGATAATAGATTTGAAAGTATTGTTAACAAAAAATATAATTACATTATAGCTATATAAAATTGTGTTTAGATAAATATTTAAGAGCATGACTAATTGTGTATGTCATGTTATCCTCTATCAAACTCTAAGACATATTGATTCAACTAGATTAAACAAAAGCTATAGATGACAAACAAGTGTATAATTACTCCTAAAAGGATGACATAATGCTAATGTAATTATTTTTACACACTTGCAAGTGAAATTTAGATATGCTCAGTGGATTACTAGATAACTCCTAGATGCTAGCTTTGAAGTAGAATTAATTATTTACATGCAATTTGAAATATTCACACTTTAATTAACTTGTGACAGCTAGTGAAAATAGAAAGAATGAGGCCCAATTTGAAAGCTCGAGGTTTAGATTTTTGGGCACAAAAATGATATGGATCAAATTTATTTTTGGTTGATTTAAGGTGGACATAAATAATGATGGACTTATGGAGATGGATGATAATGAGATTAGAATCAAATTACATCATTTGCTAACTTTCATGTAAAATAGTCCATTTTATATACTATTCAATACATTAAAAATCACCTAGTTGTCATGGAGCCCATTAGCACCTAGTCTAAAGTTTTCATATAATTGAGGGCCAATCAATTCCCTAGTCATTTTTTTCAAAATTTTATTGAATTGTGCATTCAAATCTTATTTTTCCTTGATCAATGTCTTAGCAACATTTTCATGGTAGATTGGTTCATTCGATATCATATAAACACATTTCCTTATCTTGATCTATGCACTTTTGTTCTAATTGATTGTTGACTTGTTATTGGTAATCACTTTTCAATGAGTATTTTGTTATATCATTGTGATGACCTAATATTGTCTATAGGGACATTGGCAAATGAGGTGACTCAACATAGTCAATGATAGTAATAATAGAATATTAAAAAAATATTATATGGAAAAAAGTTAACTTAATATGGGCTAGTAATAGTGAGATAGGATTTATCCTTTTCAAAATTGATATGGTGGGATCAAGTTATGAATGCCTAAACATCAAGGTTTTTATGGCTACTTGACAATATTTTGGGGATTACAAGTCATCAACATAGTCAATGATAATAATAATAAAATTTTATGTGGAAAAAGTTAACTTAATATGGACTAATAATAGTGAGATAGGATTTATCCTTTTCAAAATTGATATGGTGGGATCAAGTTATGAATGCATAAACATCAAATTTTTTATGACTACTTGACAATATTTTGGGGATTGTAAGTCATCAAATGATCCAAGAGGGTCTGAATCATTTAATCATGTGAGAATCTCAGACATTGCTTGGTGACATTTGTGGTTTTGTCAAGAGATCCATATCTTGAATTACCCCAAATATTACCTTCCATAGAATTGCATGACTTGACTTGTCTTTGGTAGTTGTGAGTGGTTATGATTGAAGAAACACATGAAACATTGTAGTTCTAACTAATTCATCCATATTCCTCCCTCTTCATATATTAATGTACAATTATAACACAAAACTTAAGTTATAAGACACTAGTTCTTTATTGTTGGTTAGAGATGAGATAAACAACACACATATGTTCTCATAAATATTATCTAAAATTGGAATAATTCAACTCTATAATTTTCTTGATTTATTTACACTCTACATATTTTAACCTCTATCATGTATACAAATTATTTCCATGTATTGCCTAATTAAATCCATTTAATTAGTTTATCAATTAATATCCTAGGCCTCAATTCAATGATCTCAAAGCATTCACTTTGTAACATTTTCAAGTGGCATTCATCGTAGTATTTGAATTTTATCTAAATATTGGTATGCCCACTCATAAGAGGTATAGCTACAATACATTAGAGCTTGAGACTCATTACCCTTAGAGGGGAGATAAATTATCAAGGATGACTCTAAATACATATTTTAAAATAATAGAGGATGCATTGAAAGTATAACATAAGTAATCAGAGAATCCCATGCACAAGGAGTTGTTGATCAAATGCGCATTGTTCTTTTCATAGATTCAAAATATTTTAAATTCACAATATTCATTTGGTGCTCATGTAGATAATATAACATACAATTCAACTTGAATATCCCTGTATTAAAACACAAAATTAATGCAAGCTTCCTAAATATCTATATGTGCAATAAGAAAAGTAGACAAGGGGGATGAATCCTATATCCTACTATACATTAGGAAGGAGAGATAACCCAATAGGTTTAGAAGGATCCAAGTGTTGAATGGGTATCTAGGTTCCTTCACTAATATAGACAATTGATTAGGGGAATATGATTGAATGGTGTAAGGTAGTAGGAAAAAATAAACAAAAATGAAAAGTTATAGAATACATAGTCTAATAGAAAACATACAATTCCATACGAGTACTAGAAACAAAAAATAGAGAATACTAGTAACTTGAGATTCTAGTTTGATGTAGTTTTGTAGGGAATCAATCATTTGGGGCATCTTGTTCTTAGCACTTTTGACCAAACTCAGTTGTAGATTATCTGTTAGGTCCTAACCAAGTTCTAAATCCAAGTTGGTGTGGATGCCACATGTTATTACATACAAAAAATGAGGATAAAATTGTGTGGAAAGGGGTTCACCTCAGTCATACCTCAGTTGAAGAATAAACCTTGAAATAAATACATGGAATAGGTTACTTGCAATGGCTTTGAGAGACTATCAAGATAAAAACTAGGTAATGCACAAAAGAGTTACATCATGTTGTGCACTTTTATCATGCCATTGGTCCAGAGCTTCCCTAGAGATATTACAGGTGGCTGGTTGATGAGCGGTCATCAAGCAATCTAGTCTACCCAACAAGAGCATTTTAGAACATGTAATATTTTTAAAATATTTTAAACACTAATTGAAATAAATTTGAATGTGAAATTGATTTAGGTGAAAAGAATATTTACAATTTAAAAGAAATATAATATCGTGTAAAGTTTTATTAACAATTAATAATGATAGTAATTTGAAAAAAAAGTTATAACTAAAATAAATTATTAAGTACAAAATATAAGAATGTTAAAAACTAGCAGTTGCATGTGCAATGATGAGCCGATAGAGTTTTGATTTATAGATAAAAAATTAAAATATTACTAAAAACAATCAAAGAAATGGTCAAATAATAATCTAAAAACACATAAAAAGTGACTCTAAAATCATGTAAATTGTGTTAAAAAATGAGTAAATAATCTGAAACCATAAAAAAATGAGAAACTAATCTAAAACCATATGTAACAATTGAAATTCATATATGAACGATGACAAAGATAAAACGAAAGAAATATTAAAAACAACCACCTTTTAGCACCATAAATAATAGGAAAGCATCGACAAAGCTCTTAGGTATATATCAATTCAAGCTGAACAAAAATAAAATAGTATATCCTTCACAAGTTATCATCACATTTATATTACATAAAAAATTCTTAAAATGTACAAATTTGAATGAAAAAAAATCGAAAGCAATTCAAAAAATAGTGTTATTTTAGAAGCTTGATTGCAACTATTGAAAATATGGAGCTCTCAAAAATAAAAAAACCTTTGTAGACATAAACCCTAAACCCTCAATTTATATAGGTTGTTGGTTGTAGATTTTAGTTGAAATGTCCAATGAATTGTTGACCAAATATATAGGTTGTTGGTTGTGGATTTTAGTTGAAAAGTCCAACGAATTGTTGACCAAATGTACCACTTAGAATTTGCATATAAAGGGGAATACCTAGAGTTTGATTCAACACTACAAATTGATCAAAATATTGCAAACTTCATATTAAAAAATTTGTCGCTTAAATTATGCTTGAGTCCTAGCTAAAATTTTGTGGATATGATTATCATCGATCCATAATTATTTTCCTAGATAAATCATCTGCAAAGTCCACTCAATGGATATCAATTAAATTAATTCATTCCAGTCTTAGCTAATTCATTAAGAGCATGAAATGAAGTGACAACCTACGAATGTGCAGTGCTCCTATTCAGTTAATTCTGATTAGATCTCGAGCTCTGCATAACAATTATTTAATATTAGCGGTTCACTCACAAATTGTCATTCAATGTATTTGGATATGATTTGTGCGTGCATCCAACCGTAACTTGCTATTTCAGAACCATTTTTTCTAATTTCCAATGAAAATCAAGGGGAATAAGTGTTTTCTATAGCCAAAAAATAAATTATTTGGGAAGAGCTTGACAACTATCTAGGAGTAGAAAGTCATTTCCAGAGGAAAAGTTCCCACATAAAGCCTATCAACTTAATAAATATAAAAAAATTTATTAGAAACACGACCATAGTATTGCAATAATTTTATGGATTTGATTGTGTGGATTTTCTAGTCCAATCCACACAGTCAAATCTAGAAAATTATTGCAATATAAAAAATCATATCAATCTTAATTTTAATGTAACATAATATTATTAAATTATAATATATATCATCTATCTAGAGCATGCATCTATATCACAATATATTATTAAATTATATTATATGAAATTGAATTATTAAAATATAACAAATTTATGAACAAATATTATTAAAATAATACAATGTTATAATTAATTACTATATTATATATGATTATTTATATACTATGTATTATAATATAAATTACAATTATTAAAGTCAATATGTATAATTATACAATAATAATAATTTAATAAAATTTTATTTAATATAATAATTATTAAAATATTATAAAATATTTCAACCTACCTTCCAACGAAATCAAGATTGATAATATGGAAAAATAATCATTTTAAAATTTAAAGTTAAAGTCATTTTTCATATAGTACTAATAAATGTTGGAAGTGTAGATGTATGGGGAGCAGTCATGGTATGGCATGACACAGCTAAAAGTTTTAATTTGCCTGATATACGTTGTCATAAATTCATGTTTGATCCCCACTCTATGGAAGGGTTACTGGTTATGACAATTGAATTAAATGCATAAAATCTATTTTTTAAAGAATAATATATAATTTTTTGCTTACTCTATCCAATGAAAAAATAGAAAATTGATTTTTTTAAAAAATTAGTTAAAATACAATTTTTTTTAAAAAAAAAACTTTAGGTTTTTTGTCAAAAAAATTAATTCTTTGTACTAATTGGTTAAAATTAATTAAAAAAGAATTGAATGAATGCAATAGTATCATGCATTGGCATGAACTAAAACTAATAAATAGTTAAGAACTTGGTAAATTTTGAATGTCGGGTTCTCCTCTATCAAACTCTAAGACAAATTGATTCAATGAGATTAAACAAAAGATATAGATGACAAACAAGTGTTTGGTTGCTCCTTAAAGGATTATGCAATTAGTCATCTACATTAGCTTGAAAGAGACCTTTAACACCACCACTATCCGAACACAAAAGGTTACAACTAATAAACCAAAGCATCTAAAGAAAAATAGCTCAATAAGAGCTTACAATACTCTATCATAACCTGAATTTTAATATTTGTTGAAGTTGTTTTGAACATAATGTATCATAACTATGAAGTTGAAGCAACTATAACTTGATTCCAAGTGGTTTTTGGTCTTTAATTGGTCTTTGCAACCTTCCTACAAGTGAGAGCACAAAAACCTAGATAAATATTATAGCTAATCTTTGTATTATGTTCAGAGTTTGGATAATCATAACTGGTTTTCTAGATGTAATTTTGTGACAACGGTTCTCTAACTAATGGTAGTCTGTGTTTCCCTCCATTATATTATTTCTTCTATTACTATTTGTATGATTTTAATATTAAAAAATTACTCATTCATATTGAAAAAGCAACATTGAATTATTTCAAGATGATACAACTCCCTTGGTGTTCTTAATCAAGCTATTGATTTTTTTCCCTCATGGTTATGTGTTACAATAAGCCCTCAACATATTTCTAGACTTCTAATAGCCTGTGTAGCTCTTTGTTAGGATACTTGATTTTAAATTATTTAGTAGAGAGCATTCTAAAAAGCTACGCCATCACATTTTAATAAATACGAAGTAAATGTTGGGCCAAGTGTCTCTTAGCTTTCTTGCGGACCTATATGGAGAGCCAAGTGCCATACAATAAATAATTTTTTAAAGAGAGTCAATACGCACATTATCATTCTTGAGTAAGAAGTCCAAGAAAATATGTCTACATAAATATCCTGTGAGTTAAAAACTTTGATTTGGTGGGGAAAGGTTTAAGGAGATGATGATTTCAATCATTTTTGTTTTTTATAGCTGGTAAAAATAGGTTTTAGGGGGACTCGAAACCCCTTACAATCCTTACAAAAGAGGAATATACATTAAACCCACTGAACTGAAACATGACTAGAAACCAACCCACAAAACCCATCACCAGCACAAAAACCCAAAAAACCCAAAACAAGCAAACCCAACAACAGAAAACCTAAAAAAGCCAGCACAGAGACAGGAGAGCAACATGACCTAGGAAAACTCCAAGAGAGTTCCCTCTACCTCTTTCTTAGCCTCAGACACTTTCTTGATGGCTACGTTATCATCTGAGAGCTCCACGATCCTGTCATGGATCTTCTTTTTAGCAGACCGTGTACGCTTGCCAGGACCAACATCATCTTTATCATCTTCAAGCTTTATAGTTGGAGACCCAGCATCCAGCTCATACTTGATGATATTGAAGCACTCCATTGCAGAACCCATAAAAAGGTTATTATCCAGCATATGCTTCTTAAGAGTGTTGTCCAAATTATCCATTCTATCCCGCATTTCCTTCATGTTTTTCTCATCATCTTTGTCCTTTCGGACATCCATCCCCATAGACCCAGTATCCAAATTCCCCTGAAGAAGATCAACTTTGGCAAAAAGGGAGAGGAAACTAAGATTGAGGCTTTTAATTTCTTGGAAAACCCATTTCATGAGGCAGAACGAATACATTGACATCGCCCTCGCCATTTGGAGGACACCGAAAGGGGGATCTATCTTGTCATCCATATCCTCTTTAAGGAGTTGTACATTCCTTTCCTGCATGTCTACCATTTTCACAAACGGAATGTTCCTAGAGTTGGAAGGGTTATTACCCTTCTCATCAAACTCCAAAACAGGAGTCTCGTCATCCTCCTTCCTATTCGACTGAACCTCCATGACCACTTCAAGCTTCAGGGAAATATGAACACCATGTTCCTCATAACTAGCATAATTAACTAGAATGGGGACCTTCTAGCCACCCACATCCACATCTTTATCCTTGGCTTCAGGGTCGTCAACTTTTTCCTTGGACACAAAGGCATACTCTTCCTTATCCTCTTCCTCACCAGAATCACTAACTGAAGCCGACAGGGACTCTTTACTTTCCTCAGCTGACTAGATGTGGGGAGAGATTTCAGTCACCACATAACCATCAACAGTCTCACCTTTAGAATTTGTTTCCATGCCATCGTTCTTTTCAAATTTTTGTTTTTTACCCACTGTCATCACCTCTTTACTCTCACCCTCCCTAATTAGTTTACCCACGTTGGAATTAGGAGAGATAGGTACTGAGAGGGGAGGGGTGAATTAGTGCATTCAAAAACTTCACTTGTAAACCTTTTAGATCTATAATTGTAAACAGTGATAACTGACCAAAACAACTTGAATCTAATTGCATGAATCAATCATCCATTAACTTAAGTAAGTAAAAAACATGAAATCAATATCGCAATCACATGACACAAGTATTTTGGTAACACGAAAACCCTTGTTAGAAGGTAAAAATTGCGGTGGGGATGACACCCACAAATTCTTCACTACTGCAGATAGAAAAGGTTTGCCTGTTAGGGCTACAAGTTTTGATCACTTCTAGTGATCTCACCTTGCTAGGACTGACATGTTAGATCAGCTAGATCTACCTAGTTATAGGATTTTAACAACACTAATGAAGTGTGCACTCGGTTAAGAGATTTACATAAGACTGTTAAGTCTACTCTGTTAAGAGATTTTATCCAAAAATTCTATTACAATTGTTAGAAAGCAATAGGTAATTATTTGCTATTTGACAACTCAATTGTTTGATACAGATCTATAAGCTCTGATAAAATATCATCTTGCTTGTGATGAATCTCTTCTTTGAATCTGCTCAGTAGCCTCTACTAATTCTACTCAATCTGAATTCCTCTGTACTCGGTTCTGCTTTGTTAACTGATAGACTTGAAGATAGACAATTACTTCAAGTGCTCCGTGATTCATATATCAGCTCACACCAAAAATGATGCGAACACACAAATATATAGTGTTCTATTTTTGTTGCTTTAACAAAATTAGGTTACACAATATAGTCATAACCCTAAGATCTATGGTGTACAATAATAACCTAGATCAACTATTACAAAAGATATACATTGCATTTAATGAATATCATCACATTAAATGTTCCTCGATCTTAGTAAAACATTTTATAAACTGTTGTAACCATTTGCATAGAAGAATGTGCCATTTCTAATTACTATGTCATTTCCTGTGATCCTCGATAAACATTGTGTAAACTGATCGGTGTATACTATGATGCTCAGTGTTTACTGTCTGTCAGTGTCGGTGTCTGCTAGTGTTCGGTAAACTGTTTATTGCTCGGTATATAAGCTTTACCGACTAGTTTGTTCTGCTTTATGTTACCGATTAGCTCAATGTAAGTGAGCGACCGATATCTTTACAAACCTTTGGTACTAATGACAACCTTAAAAGCTCAATAGAGATAACAATCTCCCCCTTTGGCATTAGTATCAAAACTTTGAATGTATATAGATAAAATTTTCTATATAACTTATATCTCCGCCATATACATATACACATCAAAAAATTTCTAAGTACTAAGTACTCCCCCTCGGTGCATGCTCCCGGTAATATGTAGTATACGTAGCATCTATGTACATATTTGGCATAACAACTGATACATTGTTTTCCCCCTTTTTGATAGTAATGCCAAATACAAAAATTAAGTAGTATACTCACATCTTGTCAAAAATAGGTTGATGGGTTTTCTTCACTGACTCCAAGAGGTTGTCCATTCCTCTTTCAAGTTGGTGAGAGTGATGTGCTCAAGACCGACTTGGGCATGCATGTCAAAGATGTTATCTAACATCAAAATTTCTGGTGTTGCAACTAGTAGCTCGGCTTTGACAATATGTGCTTCAAAAATTTTCAGGTATGGAATGAGTTCGGTTTGCAACTCAGTAACCTGATCTGTTATGTCCTCTTATTGTTTCGTCAAATTTGTTATCAACCTCTGGAGTTCCTAAACTCGGTGAATGTGCTTTAAGAAAGCATGAGGCTCGATTATAGTTGCATTTGTACTCAACTGTATTTTTGCTTCCAATCCTTTGATCTTTTCACTGACTTCAACAGTGAAGGTGTCTGTAGTACAAAGCTTCAATAAATATTGACAAATTAACTGGGTGATAGATTTCATTTCAGTAATTACCTCATATAATTTGACCTTCTGTAATGCCACTTCTAGGCTGATTTTCTCTGCTAATTTGTGTTGTATCCTAGATTCTGCCCTTTCTTCAATTCGTTTATCTGCATCAGTGTCCGGTGCACTGATCTTCTCGACAAGTGTAGCAAGTTGATCTATGATAGGTGTATCCTCATCAATATTTATCTCAGGTACTACTTGTTGGAGGATATCCCGCACATCGGTTAATACTTCTTTTCATTTGTGTTCTTGCTTCAGCTTCTCTTGCGTTGCCTTCCTTGTACATAATTCCCCATATTTACTCAAGTCTTCGGGGCTTAGGGTCCTTAGGTCACACTCAGGGATAATTATTACTTCATCTAGGGTGACTGGCCCTTTTCCTTTCTTCTTCTTCTTTAGTGCTAGAGGTGATTTCTTCTCAATAATAGCAATAGTTTTATCTCCAGTCTTCGGAGTATCCTTCCTGGTTAACACATGTTCTTCCTTCTTCTGCTCCTTGATAGTTGTAGTCTCGGTTGATATAGTAGGAGTTTCAGATGTGGTGTCAAGTGGGATCACGTTTGTTTCCTTTGTTTCTTTTGTTTCCTTTGCTTCGGTGGAAGGTGCCTTTGTATGTGTAGGCTCATCTATTTCTGCAAGTTTCTCTGTGTTTTGATCCCTTGTGATATCTTTGTTTTGCTCAAGATTTGAGTCGTTGGGTTGTACTTGGGAAAGAATTTCAACTGCTTTTGCAAGTACAAGAAGTTCACCCGATAGTGATATAAATAGACATTCAGTGTCTAGTGCTTCATCTTTATTTGGTGTAATATTTACATATTCATCATCTTGGTCATCAGGATCACCATTTGTGATGTCTTCAATGAGTACATCATCATCAGTTTTCTTCTCCAGTTGAATTTCAACTTTATCCGGTGCATCCTATGAAATACTTATTTCTTCCTTGTCCTCAGTGATATCAATTGCCTCGGTAACTGATATAGCGATATTCTTTGATTTCTTTGTAGTTCCCTCATCAATGCAAATACCCTTACCTTTGGAATTGTGTCTCTTCTTAGACAAGTTCAAGAATGCTTCTTGCTAAACTTTTTCTTCGACCTTCAAAATTGATGTCCATATAGAATCTGTTGTGGTATCCATATCTGCCACATTTTCATCCATGATCATTAAGGCTCTATTCTTGATCATAAAGTTTGCTTGGTATTTGGTCAAGTATTCACTAACTTCTCCAAAGCTTAAATGTGTGGCTGCCCGAACTAGAGAGCGTTCTCTCTTTCTCTTCTCGGTGTCTAGTGCAATAGCCCATTTTTTAGTAATTTTATCATCCAATTTCTTCGGTAATGCACATGCAAATTCCATTGGAACTTTCTTGAATTTTATCATCATTTGGATGACAACCTCTTCAATCTTGGTTTGATCTTCTTTTGACATTTTGTCAAATTTGTCTAGTAAGGGATTAGTGAGATTGCCATGTTCAATTATGTCTTCAATGATTTCATCTATTGTTTTTGCCTTGTGACTGACCACTTTGAATTGATTAACATCATCTTTTGTCTTAGTTTCCTCAAGATCTTCCTTATTTCTTATGAATTTTCTCCTTTTCTTTGGTGCCTCAGTTACAGCCTTGTTCTTTCTCGTAATGTATTTCTTTGTCAATGTAGTTGCTCTCCTTTTTGTTACTTTCTCTTCTTCTTCCTTATCAGTAGGTGGTGCTATAGTTGATGATCATGCCTTCATACCTTCATGTACAGGTGACTGCTTCTTTATAGGAATTTCAGGTGGAGGAACCAGTGTGGGATCTTCTTCTTTGTCAGACTCGGTCTCCTCACTATCATATGGTTTGTCAACTAACTATAACTGACCTTCGATTGCCTGTTCAACTGGTGTCTCTTCAGATGTCTCAGACCCATCTCCATATTTAGCAGTGAGATTTTTCTTCATCTTCTTTACCTTTCTAGTTATTTTACCGATCTCAATATATGTTGAAATTCTAGATTTGGCCTCTTCATATACTCCGAACCTAATGGCAATGGGATCTTTTGGTAGTGCAAGCAGTGCATTTCTAGATTTCAGTGTGAAATCATGGTTCATTTCATATCCCATCGGTGCCAACCATTTTATCCTAGGTTCAACTACTTTTATCAAAGTATAATCGGTGTTGACTACAAAACACATATCATTCTCAAATCTCTAAACTAATTCCCTCATAATTCTGCTTCTTTTATGTATTTTAGACTGAAACTCTTTGAAGTATGCATTAAACTCTATATTCAACTTATCTCCTAACTTATTCATCATTTCACTAATCTATTTTGTTATCGGTACATCAGGTATCCAATTTACTTTACCGGTGCCAGGTACATACTTTTGTAGATAGAAAAATATGCATGCAAGTAGAGATCCGAACTTACATGTGTTAGACTTCTTTTTCCTTATGGTCTTCATATTCTCCTGAAGTTGATGGAACAGTACCTTGCCAAGATCAACCTGGTGACCTTTTACTACAATTTTGTGCATCATGTCTATTGCGTTGTAGGGTACACTATTGAGTTTGCTTGATTGAAATAACTTGTACCTGATCACATGTGTTGCAAATTTGACTATTGGGTCCTTGATTATCAAAATCTTCAATGCCCGACCGTCCCATTGTGCTCCAGTATATTTCTCAACATCCGGTCGTGATGAACTATGGAAACCCTTAGCCTTGTCGGTTGTAGGGAGCCCAGTAACCCTAGTAATCATTTTCTTGTTGACCTCAATCAATTTATCCAGCCAGAATTTGTCATCGTGATATCTGCTCAAAATGATTATGATCCAATATGATTTAAATGATTATGAAAAGTGTATAAAACACGATAACCCTGATTCCTCAATCTTCTTGTAATCTAATTTCATTTTTCCATTGGGGCCACAGAGTTGTTGATATGCTGCAACAGTTTCAAAATCTCCAACTTCTCTGATTTTGCAATGAATATAAGACCTTACATCTTCTATCAATAAAACCCTTTCTGGTATGCTCAAAAAAGCTCCCATTGTATCTATTTGTGCTGCGACCTTGGGATGTGGCTTAAACTTAGGTTTGTCAAAATTTTCCCTAATGATTAGATTAACTTCCTCCTCAACACTTTGAGTTTTTCTTGCAGATGATGTAGATGCCATAAATTGATTCTAGGGTTTCGGCAAGCAACGGGATAAGAAGTGTTTGATCGCAAATGAACTTACTCAGTATTGTGAAGAGTGATGTCAGTTCAATCTAACGTAGCCTTGAATCCTTCTAAAAATCTTTTAGCTCGAACTCTACTCTTTGAATTCTCTGCTCTTTGAAATCGCATTGTAAAAATGAACTATGTTCTCGTGTATTTATAGACTTTTCGATGTTCCCACTCAAACTTTCATGCAATAAATGCTTGATCTAACTTTTGGTACGAAACAACTGTCAACTCGGTGACAACTAAAATTTTCATCCACTCGGTTAACATAAAATTTCTTCATCGGTTGATACATGTTCTCGGTTAACCTTAGATAGTGATTACCGACAGGTAACCAACTCTCGGTCTCTCTTTTATCGACTGTATAACATTGTTAACTCATGACAACTAAATCATAATGCATCTTTATTCATTCTGATTTGGTATAAGAACATTATGCATAAGGAACTGTATGCAAAATGTCATCTTTTGAAATATCAATCCCATACATACCTATTTCACCTCAAGTGGAGGTACTAATGTCACCCAATCCAGTCGACGAGGTTTCACCGACAACATTACTTGACTCAGCATTCTCATTAGATGCCTTCTTCCACATAGTTTTCCTTAACTTCGTTATATCTGTAATAGTATATCCATTTTCAAATATATGGTTTTCACCTGGTGCTCAGTCTCTGCAGTGCTTGCTTAAATGACCGACCTTATGGTAGTGCATACAAGCCATCCCAATGTTTGTCCAGCTTGATTGTCCAATTCGACTCTTTCTATAACAATTTGTTGCAATGTGTCCATATCTACCACATACAACACAGTTAGTCCATGTATTATAATCCCAAACATAGGAATTACCTTGTCTCTTCGGTTGATATGGCTTGCGTTGTGGCTTCTCCTTAGGTGTCCAGACTTGTTTCATTTTTGCCTTACAGTCTCGTGCAGTGTGTCCATGCTTGTTACAAGTATAGCATATTTTCTCCATAGTGGTATTATTAGCAAGATCATTTTGCTTAGCTCTACACTCATAAGCAAGATGTCCAAACTTACCATAGTAGTAACAATATCCATTAAACTTGGGAGTGACAGGAGGTTTACCTTGTGCTTTGCTTCTACACACATTAGATGTATGTCTCAGTTTGCCACAGTGATAACATGCCAACACTTTAGGTTTTTTATTTTAATTGATGTTGACTTGTTTAGCTTGTTGTGATGTTTCTCCTTTACCGGTGTAGCCTATACCGACTTTGCTCCCAAATCTTCTCTGATTAGTCAAAAAGCCATCAATCTTCTTAGAGTTGTCCTCAGCAAGTTTCTTCATTTCATTTTGTTGCTGTTGATTTTTCACTTCATTTCTTAGCTTCTCATTCTCTTCTCTGAGTCTTGCAACATCTTCTAGTTTTCTTGACAATTTTGCATTTACTCGGTTTACCTCTTGATTCACATTCATCATTTGATTAGTTACTTGGAAATGTCAGTCAGTGAGTCTTTGTATCTCACTCTCTTTAGTTTGAAGTTGTTCACTCATCTGTCTTCGGTCATCGATTGTCAGATTTCTTTCTTGCTCGGCTTGTTTTGCTTTCTTCATTGTTTCTACCATTCTCACCAGCTGAGATTCATGACCGATTTGTAGTGCTTTCACTTGATCAGTTAAATATTGATTCTTTTTAGATAGATCAGTGATTATGCTTTTAGATCTATCAGAGATGCTTCCAGAACTAGATCCAATATGCTCGAATATTTCATCAATAGGTTCTTCATGGTAACCGATCTCATTCTGTAGAATAGCTAGGTTCTTCCTTTCATCCAGTAATTTCTTCAGTCCTTCCTTGGCTTGCTTATACTGTTCCACAAACATTTGCATTTGTATCTTCTGATTCTCAATAGTTTTTTCAAGCTTGTATCTCTCCATGACTTAGATCTTTACCCTTCAGTGGTTAAACTGTTCAATAAGAGAACTGTGCTCTGATACCAATTGTTGGAATTAGGAGAGATGGGTACTGAGAGGGGAGGGGTGAATCAGTGCATTCAAAAACTTCACTTGTAAACCTTTCAAATCTATAACTGTAAACAGTGATAACCGACCAAAACAACTTGAATCTAATTGCATGAATCAATCATCCATTAACTCAAGTAAGTAAACAACATGAAATCAATATCACAATCACATGACACAAGTATTTTGGTAACACAGAAACCCTTGTTAGAAGGTAAAAACTGCGGTGGGGATGACACCCACAAATTCTTCACTACTGCAGATAGAAAAGGTTTGCCTGTTAGGGCTACAAGTTTTGATCACTTTTGGTGATCTCACCCTGTTAGGAGTGACATGTTAGATCGGCTAGATCTACCTAGTTATAGGATTTTAACAACACTAATGAAGTGTGCACTCGGTTAAGAGATTTACATAAGACTGTTAAGTCTACTATATTAAGAGATTTTATCCAAAAACTCTATTACAATTGTCAGAAAGCAATAGGTAATTATCTGCTATTTGACAAGTCAATTGTCTGATACAGATCTATAAGCTTTGATAAAATATCACCTTACTTGTGATGAATCTCTGCTCTAAATCTGCTCGGTAGCCTCTGCTGATTCTACTCAATCTAAATTCCTTTGTACTCGGTTCTACTCTGTTAACTGATAGACTTGAAGATAGGCAATTGCTTCAAGTGCTCCGTGATTCATATATCAGCTCACACCAAAAATGATGTGAACACACAAATATATAGTGTTCTATTTTTTTCGCTTTAACAAAATTAGGTTACACAATATAGTCATAACCCTAAGATCTACGGTGTACAATAATAACCTAGATCAACTATTACAAAAGATATACATTGCATTTAATGAATATCATCACATTAAATGTTCCTCGATCTTGGTAAAACATTTTATAAATTGTTGTAACCGTTTACATAGAAGAATGTGCCATTTCTGATTACTATGTCATTTCTTGTGATCCTCGGTAAACACTGTGTAAACTGATCGGTGTATACTGCGATGCTCGATGTTTACTGTCTGTCGGTGTCGGTGTCGGTGTCTGCTGGTGTTCGGTAAACTATTTACTGCTCGGTATATAAGCTTTACCGACTAGTCTATTCTGCTTTATGTTACCGATTAGCTCAATGTAAGTGACCGACCGATATCTTTACAAACCTTTGGTACTAATGACAACCTTAAACGCTCAATAGAGATAACAACCCAAAGCCTTGGAAGAACCATAATTTCTCATCTTGGCTTTCCTTGTGTTCTTCACAACTTTAACTAGCTAGAAATGGTCACAATGCTCACAAAACTTAAATATTTAATGTGCTCTCATGACCATGATTAATAAAATATATTTGATGATATCTTGGGATGACAATGTGTTAGTGTAATTATTTAATTTAATTTAAGTTAGGCTTATAATCCTACTTAGTCATACATTTCAATTTGACACTTGTCTACACAAGTTTCCATTGTTTAGGAGTTGTTTAAAGAGGTGTCTAGAGAGGTGTTGATTCCATTTCGACACCTCATCGTCGTATTGTGAGAGGCAACTTGATACCACTCATTGAGTGTTGGAGTTGAATTCTGATTTGACCCAATCACTCACATCTATATGTACTTACTTCTCTAATAAATCAAATGGTTGACTTTTCTCATTGTGTTATTGTGCTTTGTTTTATCTCTTATATCATGTTGGTTTTCACATAGTATCAGAGTAGAGAGATACTTTGAAGTCTATTTCCTACAATTTGGAAGGTTCTGCCATTTTAGTGCATCTATGGGCGGTGTGGTCGGCATCTGTCATTGGTCTTCTCTTGAGGCGTATGTAGTTGCATTGCGACCTATTGGTGAACCTCATCCTACGTTGAGATTCAGACTTTCACCTCCTGCAGTGATCGAGGTCATCGAGAATGCCCATGAGAGGTGTGTGTGTGTGTGTGTGTGTGTGTGTGTGTGTGTGTGTGTGTGTGTGTGTGTGTGTGTGTGTGTTATTCAGGCATATTGGCCTTCTCTAGTACGCCTTTGTGAGGCCTTCTCAATGACCTAAGTATTGGGGAATTTTTGGGTCAAAAGTTGGGTACCTCGCCAAGCTAGTAGTTGGGACTCATTTGTTATCTTGTCTTCAAAAGTTATGCTTAAGGGAGGTTGTTAGTGTAATTATTTAATTTAATTTTGCTTAGGCTTATTAATCCTACTTAGTCATACAATTCTATTTGACACTTATCTACACAAGTTGTCATTATTTACGAGTTGTTTAAAGAGGTGTCTAGAGAGGTGTCGATTCCATTTTGACACCTCATCCTAGGTTCATGGGAAGCAACTTGCCACCACTCATTGAGTATTGGAGCCAATCACTCACATCTATATGTACTTACTTCTCCAATCAATGAAATAGCCAACTTTGCTCATTGTGTTATTGTGCTTTGTTTTATCTCTTAGATCCTGTTGGTTTTTACACGTCTCCTAGGATTCTACATCCATATTCATCGTTATTGAAAACTATTCAATACTATGACTACATAGAGAGAATGAATCTCGAAACATGCCAAAGACATATCACACCTCATCATTTTATTGACAAAAATATTAGTATCTAACTTTTCATGTAAGATGATTTTTTTTTTTATTGGGATTTCACTTAGTGGTTTAAAGTTTTTTCAAATATGAGTTTTATGTTTTTCCTTTTATAATAAAATATTGTATATAAAATTTAAAGTAAGGAAACAACTATCATATTTCACCTCATGTAAAACTTTAGAAAAAGACATAAAGTATAGTGGACAACCATAAAAATTCAATCCTTGAAAATTTAAAAAAATTATAAATAGACTACATAAATATTATTTAATACATGAAAATGATAATTTAGATAAATATTTTAAAATCTTAAACAAATTTTTTTAAAAACTATATATTAAAACAAGTGAAACATTATAAGATTCAAAAGACCTCTCAAGATTGCACTTTTTTCTTTGTATTAGATATATATTGGAAAAATAACAGGGGCCAAGATTTGATGGAATTCAAGACACATTTAAACTCTATTAGAGTTCTACTAAGTTGAAGTTTGGTAAGTTACCTATGTTCATTGTCGAATGAATTGACTATTTAAAAGGATTTTCACTTGCTTCAAACATATTTTATTGTAGATATAAGTAAGGAATAATCATATTATTTCTCATTTCTATTTATCTATCTATCTAATCTAGCTCAGAGGGCCTTTATATTTTGTCTCATAAGATAGATACATGTATGCTCGTTGTTTCCATATAAGTACATGGTTGGGGAGTATAAAAATAAATATAAGAAATATATTTTTAATGTTCTATCAGTTTTTAAGTTTTTGAGGTTTAAAATATAAAAATATATTTTGATATTAATTTAATTTACATTTTCAAATCATTAATACTTTTTTACTATTTATTTTAAATTTCTTATTTGAAAAATAAATAATATCTAATATATGTTCCAAAATTAAAGAAATTATCAAAGATTTATTAAAAATTAATTAATTAAATCAATTAAATTGTTAATTATTTTGAAATTAAATTCTCAAGTAGATTATTAGAGGCAAAATTGATTGATTACCATTAAAAAAAACTTAACCTTTTTTTCATAAATAAATTATAAACTTGACAAAATACATATAGACCATCTTAAAATTTCAAATCATAACAATTTCTATTTCTTGGTGACATATTAAATATTTTTATACATTTAAAAATATTAAATATTAAAATACTTAATATATTTGATTTAGCCCCTCTCTCTCTCTCTCTCTCTCTCTCTCTCTCTCTCTATATATATATATATATATATTGAAAAGAAAATATTTTGAAAACATAATTCTTATTTTTAATAAATAACAATTTAAAGATTATTTATTTATTTTTTTCTTTTTTTGTTAATGAAGATTTAGACCTACGAGCATGACTGCCTAGTAGAGGCTTTGTTTTCTTCAGTTAAGAGTCGAGGACTAGGGGTATTCATTCTGCCAAATTCATCTGGGGCTTAATCCTGGCCTCGTCCCTTATGACGTCAAAGCCTTGCACTCAACAAACTTGATCCTGGTGGGTTCATTTCAAACCATTTAACTTCACCAATAGACCAAGGGCCCATTGACAATTGAAAAAATTTATAAAGAAATCAATACAAAAAAGTGAAAACAAATATACATTTTAAAACTTATTTTTATTTTAAATAAAGAAATTGTAGTTTAATCTTTTTGATGTTTTGGAATATAAATCTTAAATCCATAAAATTTCAAATAGGAAAATGAAACTATTAGATTAATTAATTCTTTTAACAACACCAATATTACTATGAAATAATCCTCACAAACATTTAGTGCTAATGTCATATGCACGTATATTAATAGACCATAAATAAACTTTTAATTCATGTCATTGAGATGACCAAAAATATGAAGTTCTTCTTTCTTTCGAAAGAGGAAAGAATTTAACAACAAATAATTGCGAGTCATTTTAGTGCCATTTAACTCTTTAAACACATGATTTTCTTTATGTTTGCTACTAATTTTACAATGAAAGTGGTATGCATTTATTATGATTGTAGTTGTAGTAGTTGCAACAATACATACCTACATTTTTTTTGTCGTGAAGCTATATATTTTTTATTAACCACAATATTTTTATAAATATAAATGTGTTTATATATGCATATTTTTCATGGTAGAAAAATCTCAAGGGATATGAACATAGTGGTCAATTTTTCTTTTGAAAAAAATAACTAAAACAAGCCAAATTCAATAATCCAACATGCATATTGATCAACAACATCCATGCACTCGACTCAACAATACGAAGACATCACTTTGCTATTATTCTTTAGATCTTCAAGACAATTACAATTTATCACAAAATGTTAGCAACGACCGCCAAAAAATGTATTGTAAGGCTTCAATTAATTGTCTTCTTGGATTGAATTAAAATTAAATGTTCAAGAGATCAATTAGCATGACATACCTGTTCTATCACTCAAAATTTTCTCCCACCTTCGATATATTCTCCAAATATATCTTCTTATGCACATAACTATTACCCCTAAAATTGTCAGCGTTAGCTTTTGATTTATACTAATAACATAATAAATAGAAGAATTTTTTTTGGGTAACAAATTAAATTTGATATTTAAAAAAAAAACTGAAAAAAAAACAAATAAGATCGAACAGGCGACTGACCTCATTTATATTTAAATGTCATAAGGCTGTGCAATGTTATAATCTCGAGAGTGGGAAGTGCGTAGGACTCGTCCACCACCTCACAATTTATGTACTGAATTTCATATCGTACATTAGACGTTAGTTTTATAAATGATCTTCATTGAAGTATATCAAATCAAGAGGTACGTTGAAATAAATATTTGACTATTGTACATTCGAATTGTAAATCTTTTTTTGTCAATTATTTGTTTAAAAGGTTAATATTTAGATAGTTTTCTAATTAGGTGGCGATCAAACTGGCGACCTCGTTTAAAAGCGCAACGACAAAATTAAATACGCCACCGACCTCAAATTCATTTTAAAATTAATTAAGTTGTCAGATCGTACAGAAGACAACTCATAAAAATCTGGGTAGGCAGCCACGTCCTTTCCAACTTCACTAAACCCGTTTTCAATATGCATTAAAACAAACCTGGGTTTGCCTGCAACCATCTTTTCCGGTTTAAATAATTTACCAAAACCCCTCAGAAACCCTATAAATTCGCAAAAACTCTCCACAGAAATCAAAGAGAGATCAGAGCAGCTACTTAGGCCAGGGACGTTCAGCCAAGTTACAAGGATTTGTTGCTATCATGGAGATGAAGAAGATTATTCTCGCCTGTGCACTGGTGACAGTTTTATTGGCCGTTTCTTTCCAGGTAGCCATTGTATTTGCTTTTCTCTCTTTTGAAAAAAAAACGATTTTTCCCTGTTTTTGTATTTAGACTGGTTCGAGCATTGCAAATGATGTTGCGAAACTAACGATTTTTCCCTGTTTTTGTATTTAGACTGCTTCAAGTGCCGCAGGTGATGTTGCTGCAGCGCCTCCTGCACCAGCTCCTGCACCAATTATGACAAAGAAAGGTAGGTCTGGCGGTCTGTTTATGTTTCTGTATGGCTTCAGGTGTTTTAGGGTTCAATGGATCGAACAGAAAAGTAATTATTTTAGGGTTTAAAGGTTCGAACGGAGATTATTATTTATTTTAGAGATTGATGGATCGAACGGAGGTTCTCATTTATTTTAGGGTTTAATGAATCGAAGGGAGTAATGATAATGGCGCTGTTTCTTTGCAGAGTGTGGCAATAAATGTAAGGTGAGATGCCAGAAGGTTCAAGCTCATCAAGATCGGTGTTTGAATTACTGCAATGATTGTTGTATGCTATGCAAATGTGTTCCAAGCGGTCAATATGGTAACAAGGATGAGTGCCCCTGTTACAGAGACAGAAAGAATTCCAAGGGCGGTTCCAAATGCCCTTGAGACTGGCGTTGCTCTCGTTTTCGTCTAGCTTCATAAGCTGGAGGTCATGTGGGAAGCTACTTTAGGGTTTTTACGTATAATAAATCTAGATCAGTCGTCATTTATTATTGTCTGTTAATCATATTAATGCTCTGGCATGAAACAGAGAATATGGGACTAGATCTGTCGTCATCTTTATTGTCTGTCACTAGACAGGGATTATGCGTCAGTGAGTTTATAATGGCTTCTTTTGGAGTGTAGCCAATATTAGTGTATAGATAGACACTGGCATATTAGCGGGTTGGTTTACAGTTTAGTGATTTGATCTGGAAGAGTCTATCTTTTGTCGACAATCGTAGCGTTGTAAAAACTAATATTTTCATTTGTATGATATTTCTCGTGAAAGTTGGTGATGCATTTAAGCTAAAACTACGTCGTTATTACAATGAAGGGTGGTAATTCCAGTGGTCGCGTTTCTTAAGGGCGACTTGTGAATGTCTTAAATCATATTTTAAATGATGTTATAAAAAATTTAATTTATAGAAATCTGTAGCAACCACGTGGTCGTGCTGTAAGATTGTCGAGCGTGGTTTTCTTATTAATTTTTTTGATTTCCAAGGGGACTAAAATGCTTTTATAGAGGGGGTACAAGTTCGTCTTGCTGGTAAAGTGGTCTTTTTAAGAATGGCTTTCATCCAGTGTGAAAAGAATGATCTTAAGAACGTTTTAAGAGTTCAATGTTCTATTAGGGTATATAAGTTTTCGGCCGCTCATGAATGGCAAAGAATTTTAGTTGCAATGATTCTGTATTTGTAATTTGTTTGTTTGGTCTTGTTTTTATTCTATTGTTGAAGTGAATGTGTGTCGGAAAAAAAATTTAATCCAGTGGAAAAAAAGGGTTAAAATTTAGGATTAAGAAGTTTTAAAAAAAAAATTATTATTGATGTGTACTGTTTGAATAGGTTGTATATCATTGTGGTAAAAAAATATTTCATGTATAAAGAAATCAAATCAATTATAAATGAGAGTAATCTGAATGATTATTAGATTGTGTTAAATAAAAAATTTATAAAATGAATTTTAAAGTATAATTTTTAATTTTAAAAAATTATAAAAATAATTTGATGATAAAATATTGTCATGTTTTTTATAAATTATTATATTTTTAATTAAAGTTTAAATTATTAGTAAATATTTTTAAAAATTGATTTAATAAGGGACATTTATATTTTTTATTATTTTTTTTATCAACCTTTTACATTATATTCTGATCTATCATTGTATTTTTGTCATTCTATATTTTTTCATTCTAATGATAGATTGCATTCTAATCTCAAACTTATCCAAAAATTATATATTCAGTAGAAATCTAAAAGTATTAGTGTTAATTTAGCTCTAAACCTTTGATGGACTGCAGAAATCCACCTCGATTAATGAATAAATGAACTATGAAAAATTATATAGTAAGAATCTGTAACTAAATTATATATACAATGGAAATCTAAAAGCATTAATATGAAACAAAGCAATTTAAAGTAATATCATAAGAATCTCTGCACAAGAAATGATGTGTACATTTTAATTAAGATTATTTCCATTCTACTATTCTTTCAACCATAATATGAAACCCAATTTAAGATTTTAAATATAAAAATAATTATGGAAAGTGTACATATTTAATATTAATTTCATCTAATATTTTTTAATAATAAATTATGAAGAGATTTAATTCCTTTAATATATTATATTATGTGTATTTTTTTACCATAGATCATAGAGAATGATCTCTGATGTGTAACAAAGTTTTGCAAGAAAGACATTCTCTATAGGTTTGTGGCAGAACTTAATAATACTTAATAAAACTGTGTACAATGAAAATATAGTAATACATGATTACATATATAATACAGAGAAAGGATCGTGGCAGAACTTAATAATACTGTGTACAATGAAAATACAGTAATACATGATTACATATATAATTTAACAGAGAAGTTTAAAATGTGATTTTTTAGTTAACTGTTGGACTAATAGGTAATTTATTTTAGTAAGGAAATAGAGTTCTATGAGAGGCAGAACTCACATAAACAGACAATAGAAGCATTTCATATAAACTATTCAAAATTTTGGTAAAAGCAGGTGTTCACGAGGGAGGCTTTGCTTAGGGTGTTTTTTTTCGTACTGTATGGAAATATGTCGTCATCGTTATTGTCTGTCAGTCATATATATGATCTGTCACCAAACAGAAAGTTTTGAGTGACCAAGTTGAGAACAGTTTGTTTTGGATTGTTTTGGAGTGTAGTCAATATTAGTGTAGACAGACACTGGATTATCAGAGGGTTGTTTTACAGTGTAAAGACTGAAATTACATACTAGGATGCCACATAAGCATTTAAGCACAATAAGTCGAGAGTCAAAAGACAAGGTCGACAATCCAATACATTTATCACATGTTACATCAAGAGGAACATACAAGCGACCAACTTGTCGATTGTACAATGAGTCATAATAACATACAGTTACATGCCGACCAACTTGTCGGACTTAGGAATCAAAACTTGCAAATTACATTGATACATCAAAGTTTATTACATTCAGAAGTGTCGACCAACTTGTCGATCATGAGATAAAGTACAACATGTAATATAGAGAGAAGAAGAAAAATAAGCACTGGAAGTATCAACTCATCAGGTTCTATCTTCTGAGCCTCGGATTGAGTCCCTTACGCTTCCTTGAGAACAGAGGTGGGGTTCAGGTGCTTTTACCGCCCAACCGTGGAGTGGTCAGCTTTGGAAGTACTTGAATTTGTTGTACTGCCTATGGAATCCTAGATGCTTATGTAGCCCTTATAGTGAATGACAGAGTCATGTTATTTCCAATCGAAAAATAGTCATTGGATTTGAAAGGGGATTAGGAGACAAAGAGAAAAGCATGTGGAGATCACGGCAGGTAGCATAGTTATTTCAGACTTGTGGAACCTACTTGGATTTTCGGGCTATTTGAAAAGAATACTTGTTATCAAATACAATGTCTTTTACTGCTGTTAGACATTCTTTTCTGTTAAAGAATGCAGAGATCAGCTTCAGAACTCCATCTTCTTACCGTGACATATTTAATTCTGAATACCAGAATAGATTTAAAAGATCTCTCTTTACTTTTCTTTCTCTCTGCGTCACTCAGTTCCTTTTGAATAATAAGAAAACTCCTAGGTCTCCTTGAAGTTACTGAAATAAGAATCTAAGAAGTTATGTTTATTTTGTGTTTTCTGTGTTTTCTACTCAGAACCAAAGGCTTCATGCCATGGACTTCTCCCTATTTGATTTTGCCTGTTATACTGTTAGAATTGTTTTTCTCAGAGAATTGAAATCATGTCTAGGAAGAACGATTCGTATTCTGGAAGTTTTATTTTGACTGGATAGCATTACAACATTATCTACTCTCTTTGGACAATAAAAGAACTCTCAAACTAGATTAAACATTATCTTTCTGTGTAGGTTGATTCATCTTCACATTGCTAAGATATTGATGTGCTTGAAATTCCCTCCTAATTTAAGTGATTTCCTGAGTCGGTATTATTTAACCTCAGCTTGAATACAGTTGCTAGTATTAAATGGTTGTTACATACTTTACTGTGATTGTGAAGTTCATTAAAATAAGTGTTCTGAGATGCTATTATTTTCCTATTCTTGTGAATTCTGGACTGTATCAACTAGGATGGAAGTTGTGCCGAATGTAGAGTAACAAGGGAGGGTAAATGTATGTTTGCCTGCCAGTTTCAAATCTGGATAAAAATTTACTTTGGCCAAAGTATAAACTGCATATGTTTTCATTGATTATGCATGGTTAAAATTTACCCCTTGCTACATCCGTTGTATAGAACCTACTATAGGCATATGTTTTGTAGGTTAAGTTACACAGCTACACTAAGACCATCTGAATCTGCCAGTAGTGAGAAGCTAGGCCTCTCGTGCAGGGACGGGGCGTTCTTCGTGTCAGGAAGAACCCTGGGGAAGCTCATCACTTTCGGAGCTGACCACTCCACAGTTGGGCGGTATAGTGCCTGGACCCCACCTCTATTCTCAAGGTAGTGTAAGGGACTTAGTTCGAGGCTCAGAAGACAGAATCTGATGAGTTGGTACTTCTAGTATTTATTTCTTTTCTTCTCTCGATCTTACATGTACTTTTTTAGTGATCGACAAGTTGGTCGACACTTCTGAATGTATAAACTCTGATGTATCAATGTAATTTGAAAGTTATGATTCCTAAATCTAACAAGTTGGTCGGCATGTAACTGCATGTATTTTAACTCATGGCTCATTGTACTTTCGACAAGTTGGTCGTTTGTATTTACTTCATTGATGTAATTTTGGACTTAATGTAATGCAATGTCGACTTTGTCTTTCGACTTTCGACTTGATATGCTTTTATGTTCATGTGGTGATCTAGCTATAATTCAGACTTTAACAAAACGGACAAAAGGTCACATAAAAATGCGAACACAAATTATTAATTTGAAGCCCATATAGTTATAAAAAGTGGAGGAAGTTTCATTTTGGGGGAGATGGTTTTATTTGCTGGATAGGCACAGGAAAGGTAGGAAAATGTTTTGGAGGTAACCAGATTGATTTGAATACAAGCTGGGGGGGGCAAACATTTTTGTGTGTAGCAAGTGGTTCTACGCTGTTGCAGACTTGGAGGACTGGTGAAATCTTGAAAGGGGGATTGCTAGCAGACTACTTCAGCATTTTCTCGCAACAGCAGCAGCCGTTGGATGCTAGGTAGGGCTCTATCTTATTTGTTTACAGTCTGAAAACTTTAACTGAGAAAGAATGCAAAGTTTAATTCTATCAATATGGACATACACCGAATACAATATGCTTAGGTGCCTTTGTGTAGCTTTGCTCACTTTTTGGACAGACCGTATTAAGCATTAAACTTGTTGAAACCTCTGTTTTGGGGTGTTCCGTTTCTTTATTTCTATTTTCTCTGGTACGTAAATGTTTTGAGCTGAGCTCAGGTTTCCAAGATATAGCTGAACATGCAATGTAAATGTTGACAATTGTAGATGCTTGTCTGCGTACTGTATTGGTTTAGCTTACCTGATTAACATTGTCTTATCTCCTTTTATACGAATAGTTTTGTAATGAATCTTTCCTTCAATGGCTGCCGTATGAGGGAAATAGATAGGAATTCGTGAAAACTTCGACTATATCTTACTCCTCTCAGAACAAAGGAAAAACCCTTCGCTTTTCTTTGTGCAAAGTCTCAGATGTAACTGTTTCCTTTCATAAATTGCATTACAACTCTTGAACATTTTAAAATTTTGGCGCTTTCCTTGAATTTGTAGAGACGCAACAGAGAAACCAAGGTGTGAAATTTTGTTTTTGAGAAATTTAAAATCATCTAAGAATTACGTATGAGGACAATCTTGAACTCTGTTTTCTATATTTTCATGCTTATGCAAGTCAATTGGCTTCTAGCTGTAGAAGATGTCTTTTAAATATTAATCTGAGGTATGCATCAATTTATGACCTGAATTTGTTGTACTGCCTATGGAATCCTAGATGCTTATGTAGACCTTATAGACTGGAAGTATCAACTCATCAGGTTCTATCTTCTGAGTCTCGGACTGAGTCCCTTACGCTTCCTTGAGAACAGAGGTGGGGTCCAGGCGCTTTTACCGCCCAACCGTGGAGTGGTCAACTCTGGAAGTGATGAGATTCCTCGAGGTTTTTCCTGACACGAAGAACGCCTCGTCCCTGCACGAGAGGCCTTGCTTCTCGCTACTGGTAGATTCAGATGGTCTTAGTGCAGCCATGTAACTTAACCTACAACACATATGCTTATAGTAGGTTCTATACAATGGATGTAGCAAGGGGTGAATTGTAACCATGCATATTCATTGAAAACATATGCAGTTTTGTACTTTGGCCAAAGTAAATTTTAATCCAGATTTGAACTGGCAGGGAAACAAACATTTACCCTCCCTTGATCTCTACATTCGGCACAACTTCCATCCTAGTTGATACATTCCCGTTTCCACATGAAACAGTAAAATAACAGCACCACAGAATCATAATTCAATAAATATAGCATGCAAAGCAAGATGTTTCATTAACCATTATCCAATTTTGATTCTCAGGCAAGTCAGTGAACTATAGACTTAACCTGTAATCTAAGTCCAATAATTTCGCAAGAATTTTCATTTCACGCAAGTATTTGGTCCGAAGATGGTGTTGAGAGACAGAACTACTTACAATTAAGAAATAATTTTAATACGATTAAAAGTTGAATATAAAGGTCCTAGACAGAAAACCCTCCAACATCTTCACAAAGCCCCACAAGCATTGATTCTACATTCTAGGGTATCATTAAAAACTAGAAAGTTTTTTTCAAAATGGAAGAAAAGACATTTTGGACATTTCTCAATGCAATTTATGAAACAAATCACCTAACAAAGCCATAGCATTGGAGAGTTCAAGTTTACACCATGTTGAGTTTTTGAATACAGACGTATATGGAGTATAATAACTGTTTACATATAAATGATAATAATCGGTACCCATAACTGAAACAGAGAGGTAAAACAACAGTAGATCAAAACTAGATATCCCTAGATGTTGAGTTACACAACAAACAATGGCTATATCACAACTTCATCATTTTTTAAATGTGATGCCCATGCATAATGTATAAATACCATTCCAAATTATGTGATCTGGGCAGAAGCCCAAGAAAGCATTCAATCTGATCAAATCCAGTTACACGCTTTGAAAATTAATTTTGAATTCATCACATGATTATGTAAATGAATACAATAATTTTTAAACCCCTTGTATACAGAAAGTTAACAGTAAAGGGGAAACAGCTATAGGTCAGAATCAACAATATCCCCACAGTACTGAACTACATTATCAATCAGAAACAATAAACTAAAAACTACATCATTGTCTGTTATAAACTTAAACCAAAACATTCACACAAAAAGCATACACATTCTTCTGAACTCAAATGTATTGACTGATGCATGGGTGCCAAGAATGCTTAATATCTCAATACAAACTAAGTCTCCTGCTTTATAGATTGCATTTAATACCACAACATAATCATTTATATCAGAGCAGGAAAAAAAAATCCTCATATAAAGAGAAGTCCATCCGTATTGACAACAAAGGCATTGATTTACCCAAAACCCCGATTCTTAAAATCATCAGTTGGAAAATATAAATCATAGCCCAGGTCTCAAAATCATTAGTTGGAAAATGTAAGTGATTGCCCACATCCAAGAGCCATTAGTTGCAAAATATAGGCCATGAAAGATACATGGAGTTCATGGGCACACCAGTCCTACATAAAATTAAACACAAGTGTAAACAATCGTTTCTAAAAATTTTTTCCAACGCAAAATATTATAAAGAATGGCAAGAAATAAACATAACCCGCCTATCAAAACAGGGGACTCGGATATGGATGCCGCTGCTAGGTGAAACAAGGTGAGAAATTCCTCAGAGCCACTTAGGGCTACTCCAGGTGGGCACAGGGACTCGTATGGCCAAAGACGATTTAAACTAGTCATATATAAGGGCAAATCTTAACGGTAATACTGTTTGTTTTCCAAAAAAAATGTGAAAGTGGCTAAAAAAGCTACAACCCAAGAAGAATTGTCTAAACAGACTCAAAGCATTTTATAGGGACTCGGGCAGAATGATTACAAACATAATTTTTGCCACATTCAGGGGAAAACATCAAACTATCTTCCAAACTCAACACTAATTTAATGATAGCAGTATATAGTAATAAGGGAAGGAATGGTTTCGCATTAAAGAAAATAGGAAGTGGAGAACCTGGCAGTCAAGCGTTGAGATGGATCCTTCTTTCTGTTCTTGCCTCCTCCATCTGTGTTTCCCGGACCACCATTCCGACTCTCCAGAGTTCGTGCATAACAAAAGGTGCTCATAATGAAACCAATTCCCCGAATTTAATCAACACTTTCCCCCCCTAATAACTGAATCTTGATTTACTTCCTGATAATGAAAGTAAAAGAAAAGGATAAAAATAAAAGTTCACATAATTAACATAATTTTGTTAATTCAAAATTCCTAACAATTATATAATAGCATATTCAAGTTCACATTTTCCAGCTAAATAAATAAAAATGATCGCAGATGTTTTTTTTAATCATTTATCATTAACACTCATTGCAAAACTAATAAATAATCATATAGTGGTGTGTGCGTGGCACTACTGCATCCGAATCTGACACTAGGCGAGGAGCTAGACCTCTCTCCTCGACCACACCCCTGTCCTCCGACCTGCAACCACTCAAACACTCGACAAGGAAACCAACATCAGTAATTCACACAATAATTATACCTCCAAAATTAAATAATCATTTTAAATTTGCAACATATTGCCCAATTTCCATCTCATTTAATTAAACATTTACCAATTTCCATAATTACCAAGGCATGTCGATTCATCAAGTCGGTATAAATCAACTTAATGATTCGCGTAATAAGGAGGTTGCAAAACCGGTCGTGACATACAGTCCAGTGATTGGGTTGGAATCTAATTTTGGAGCCATTGGAGATTTTTAAGAAATAAAATTTACATTTATTTGATATTTCTGGCGAAATTTATTGATTTTTTTGAAAAAAATTCTCGTGGTTTGTAATGAATTGAGAGTGAAGTGTTCCAATAGTACAATAGTTGTGCGCTTTAGGGCCGTCTTTATAGTAAACCACTCTTTTTTAGAATAATCTTAAAGACATTTTAAAAGTTATAATATTTCACATCTCATCATGAAAAGGGGCAAATCTCACGAAAAATAGTTTTTTTTTTTTGTTTTTTTAAATTTAAATTTAAATTTAAAAATAAATAAATTATTGTGTATAGTATGGACTATATTTCATAATTACGCTGATAGACTTTTCATTGTGGGCATCGTTTACAGACGGAAAATGTCAACAACTGGAAAATTATCTTATACCGCCAAAAATATCTGATCAGTCAAGAAACATCAATAAAACGAAAGCACACGAATTTTGGGATAACCTAATGTCGTTTGGGATGCTTCTGCATTTTGGATAGGCTTGTCTATTTTTGGCTGTTCTATCGGTCCCATGAGTGAAAGTTGGTGACGGAAAATTGTCTTATATTGGAAAAAATTAGCCGTGGATTTTTTTCTAAGCAATTTTCAAGAAATCTTTACCGGATTTACAAAAAGATGCGAGAAGTTTAAGGAGGTAATGCTATTTCCATGCGGCCAAGTCTGGCAGAAATAATGTCAATCGTCAGATGAAACCAGATCTAACAGTGGTGGAAACCCCACGTTCTG
The DNA here is from genome assembly GCA_027943335.1 of Chamaecyparis obtusa. NCBI lineage: Eukaryota > Viridiplantae > Streptophyta > Pinopsida > Cupressales > Cupressaceae > Chamaecyparis > Chamaecyparis obtusa. The sequence goes on from BSBK01007899.1 coordinate 136,672, forward strand.
AGCATCTAGATGCTTCGTCGTAACCAATTCGGGTTGTAGATTAGTTTTGAGATTTTTGTTGTTTTTCCACGTCACTGAGAATGCCGAGGAGAAAGGGCAGCAACATACTGAGTCCTCTCTACAAGCCAGATATTCCTAGTTTGTGCCTTCTGTTCATTTTCTTTGTCAAGGAGCCATGTTACGTTTTCTTGCTACATAGGATAGGTTTGAAGAATCTAAGGGCAAGTCCTTAGCCGACTGCAAATGAGGCGCACTCAATTTATTATGATGTTTTATAGTTGAAACACAATTATTTTTTGTTTTGTGTAGATTGAAGAGCTTTCATTGGGATTGGAGGCAACAAAGTGAAGTTTTTGTGGGTTCTGATTCGACAATGAAGGGCTTTTGATGCTTTCCACTCATATCTTTCCGAGCCTGAACTTGGTCTTCTACTCGCAACTATCGTTCGTTGACCTACACAAATTTTAAAGATTCTAGTTTAGTTTGGTTGAACTGGTGCTCCTACTATTGATTTCGTAAATTCAAGATGATTAGGGTTTTAATTCAGCTGACACAGCTATTTACCTACAGGGACTTTGGCTAGATTTTGTCACGTCTGTACCGACAAATGGTTTGTGCCAGAATAGTTCATGTTGGGTTTGTTTTCCGGGTTGTAATCAAGGCAAATGGGTTGCAAGTGCCAAGACTTGACACCGAGATAGTTGTAGAGGAAAAATATAGTTGCTTTCGTGGTACATCATAATTTCTCGCCAACAGTGGTTGGGTAAAGAGAAACATCACGACTGTCTTAGGATCATTAGGAGTAAGGGAAAAACTACCACCATGAAGGAGTGGCGGTTTGAGTCCTGTATCACACGCCATTTTTTCTCGCCCAAATATCCCTTGGATTTCGTTATTCCTTCTTCTCAGAGCCAGTTCTATGAAGCATTTTAGTCTGGGCAGGGTCCTAGATCAAGAAGCTCTAAATATTAGGGTGTCACTTTCTACAGATGCATGGGTAGATGGGAATTACATATCTGGTTAGTCTCATTATCTAGAAATGATTATTTTGTTCCTCTTTAACTGCTTGCGGACTGTGTTGCTCAGGGAAAAACATATAAAGCATCAAGAATTTGTTGAATATTCATAAGATAATGGTTTGAGAATGTCGGTATGTAGGGATTACAAAAAGCAAGTCTATATGGGTGAGTGTGAAATGCAATGATGTTTTATGAATTCCATCACCATGGGTGTTAGTTATGTCATGCTTTATTTGATTAGTTTGTTGTAAGGACTGAAATCTCAACACTAAAAGTCACAACAAACGTATCCACAATTATAGGAAGTCGATCAACAAGTCAATGGTCGATTACAAAAGTCGACTAATACCAATTAGTTTCCTACATTATAGGAATAATAGAAATATAATTACGACCATAACTGTCGAAAAGATGAATCATACCTTTGTTCAAAGTCGAGTGAAACATCGACCATATGTCGAGTGTCCTAAAGAAATCACAACAAGAAAAGTCCCATCAAATATAAGTGAAAATAAACTATCATGTCAAGATAACAAACTCAATAGATTTTTGACCAACTATCGAGACATGTAGTAAAAGATTAATATTAGACTCAATTACGAACTTCTATCTCATAAAAGGGAAGGAAAACCTCAGAGTCAAGAAATACCACCATGTCGAATACCAGATGCGTATGGCACTGTAAGGTATTGTCCTTCTTGAAAAATGCTTCAGAAACCTATTCACAAAAGTCAGCTAGGGCGAGAATATTGTGGGAGTGCATTTCCACCCAACCACGAAGCTATAACACTTCCCCGGAATCCTTCCTGACATGAAGGATACCCAGCCCAGCTAGAAGTAGTCTAACAAAATAAAACTAAGAAGTAATGGAATTCGTGTACTAGTAAACCATGGACACATAATAAGCACATGTCATACATATGTTAACTTAAGCCTCATCCTTGGCTTAGCTATGAAAAATTATGTTCAAATCCTCCTTGGTCATTTCATTTAAGAAAGTAAATATTCTCCCAATTTAATCCATGTGATGAAAGGAAAACACAAGAATATTTCACCACTTTTTGTATCTAACCAACATAAAAGAACATGCTCAGTTCCAATTAAAACACAAGGCTAAGCTAACTATTCCATCATCGTGGTTTTCAATAAGTAACATAATTGCATAATACATGTAAAGATTTCCAGGCACATATATATAAGCATTCCTTTCAATAGGACCTTTTATTTCTCAAGCACACACCCATTAGTTGGGACAGGGTAGAGGATTGAGTGGTTATTGGTCCTGATATGCTCCGCGAGATGGAGGAGCAAATGACATTGATCCGCTCACGTCTGAAGGAAGCAGTTGATAGGCAGAAGAGTTATGCGGATAAGAACCACACCTTCAAACAATTCCAAGTTGGAGATAAAGTGTTTATTTTCTTCTTTTCTCTTTATCTCTTCCTGATCTACTTTATTTGGTGATCGACAAGCTGGTCGACACTTCTAGATGTAATAACTTTGTTGTATCAAAGTAATTGTAAATTTGATTTCTTACCGACAAGTTGGTCAGCATGAATTGTATGTACTTTGTATAAAGGTCTTAATGTACATTTGACAAGTTGGTCGTTTGAATGATCCTTATTTGATGTAACATGTGATTAAATGTAATGATTTATTGACTCTGTCTTTTCGACTAGATATGCTTAAGCTTAAGTGACATTCTCGGTTGTAAAATTCATTCTTTACATATGGTATCAGAGCGGAGTTTCTACTCTGCGGCCTTATGGGTCTTATGCTAATGCTATGCATTGTGTGACGATGCAGGATTTTGGTTTGTCATCATGATGACTAGGAATGCTAGTAAGGGAGGATCCAGTAATGACACTAGGGAATCCAGTGAACGCTTTGATTAGATACTTGCCTTGTTAACTCAGCAAGGTACACTTTTGCAGCAGCAAAAGGACAGAATGGATCACCTGGAGAGTAGTATTCAGGGAAGGGGTCATGCAGATTCTAGTGAGGAAGTAAGACAAAAACATGAGGAGGATTTGAGGGCAGAAGCCCAAAGGAAATAGGAAGAGGATAGGAGAATAGAAGCGCAGCGTAAAGCTGAGGCTGATGCAGCAGCCACTAATTAGAATGCAACTAGAGAGCAGATTTTAGCAGAGCTAAGCAAGGACCTCAAAAAGGTCACTCCTCCCACTTTCAATGGGAAAGCCTTAGGAGATGAGGCTGAGGCTTGGATAGCTACGATGGAAAGGTACTTTCAGGTTCAAAATTTTACAGGACAGACACGAGCCATGTGGGCAACTTTCCAGTTAAGAGGGGAAGCTATGACTTGGTGGGAAAATGTAATGTCAGAAAAGAAGCTTGAACCTGGACAGGTCACTTGGGAAGAATTTCTACAGCTATTCAGAACTCGTTGGTTACCGAAGCTTTATTTTGACAAAAAGATTTTAGAATTCCAACATTTGATTCAGGGAGTTATGACAGTTACAGCCTATCATGAGAGATTCTGCCATCTCGTGAAATATGTTCCACAGTACCGGAATGATGAGGAATTCCGTACTCAGAAATTCATTATGGGGTTATGACCGAAAATTGCTTAAGAGGTACTGATGCATGAGCCTGAACAGATGGAGCTAGCACTTAGAAAGGCTCTAAGACAGGAAGAAAAATTGAAGAGTTTGTTAGCCGTTAAGGTGCCTCAAAAATCTGGAAAGTCAGGAGGTTTCAAAAGGAAATAGGATAACCGTTAGAAGGGAAATGACAAACACCAGATCAAGAACATGAAGGCTCGAGGCCAGGGAAACTCTGGAAACAAGAACAACAATAGGAATAACTAGAACAACAATAACAGGAATGAGAACAGGAACAGAAGGTTTGAGGGACGACAAGGACCACGGGGTGGTTGCTATGTTTGTGGCAGAGACCACTTTGCCAATCACTGTTCCCAGAGGTTAGGTTAGAGAGAGGGTAAAGCCTCTCAAGCTCAGCATCACATCCACGCTGCAGTGGATAATAGGCAGGCAGAATTTTAGGCTTCTCCTATTCAGCTGACAGGTACACTTTTTGGTCATAATGTATCTATTCTTGTGGACACTGGTGCAACTGAATGTTTTATAGATCCTAGAGTAGTTTCCAGATTACCCATTAGAGCTGGTTATATGGCTAATCCATGGATTGTAGAATATGGAAACCGGGCAGAGCGAAGGGTAGAACAGTGTTTGGTTTGCAGCGAACTAGAGCTACCCAGCTTCATAACGCAAGTGAATCTCTATGTAGCACCTCTTGGCTCTTATGACATAATCCTAGTGATTAATTGGCTAACTGAACATAAAGCCATAGTAAATTGCAAAGAAAAGTCCTTTAGATGTTTGGATGATTCAGGGAAGCCTGTAGAGATCAGAGGTGTTAAAAGGCCTCTTGAACTCTGACAAATTTCAGCTATGCAGCTAAAGAGAGCCAAGCGGAAGGGGTGTAAAATTTATGTTGTCCATGTGAAGGAATTGGAGGAAACACCTCCTAACTTAGATGATTATCCAATCCTTCAGAAATTCAGAGATGTGTTTCCAGAAGACTTGCTAGAACTTCCACCTAAAAGGGAGTTTGACTTCTCTATTGATCTTAAGCCTGGGACTGAACCACAATCTAAAGCTCCTTACATGATGACTACTACAGAGATGTATGAACTAAAGGTTTAGATTCAGGATCTCCTTGATAAAGGATTTATACGTCCTAGCGTTTCTCCTTGGCGTGCACCGGTGATTTTTGTTAAAAAGAAGGATGGTGCTTTGCGTTTATGCATTGATTACATGATGTTAAACAAAGTGACCATCAAGAAACGATACCCTCTTCCTCGAATAGATGAACTATTCGATCAGATGAAAGGAGCAACGGTGTTCTCAAAGATTGATCTACGATCTGGGTACCATCAACTCAGAATCAAAGATGAGGACATCCATAAAACAGCTTTTAGAACAAGATATGGGCACTACGAGTTTGTAGTTCTGCATTTTGGGCTAACAAATGCCCCTGCAGCTTTCATGAATCTGATGAACAGTGTGTTCAGAGATTGTTTGGATAAGTTCGTGGAGATTTTTATTGATGACATCCTAATATACTCCAAAATCGTTGAGGAGCATGAGGAGCATTTGTGAGTAGTTTTGCAGCGACTAAGGGAACATAAGTTGTATGGAAAACTATCCAAATGTTCATTTTGCCAGAAGAGAATTCATTACTTGGGCCATATCATATCTGGAGAAGGGATTGTGGTTGAGCCAACCAAGATCAAAGCAATACTTGAGTGGCCTGCTCCTACTAATGTTCATGAAGTACGAAGTTTTATGGGGTTGGCCGGTTATTACCGAAAGTTTGTGGAGGGATTTTCCAGGATAGCAACACCTATCACATCCCTCCAGAGAAAAGGGAAACAGTTTGAGTGGACAGAGACTTGTGAGAAAGCCTTTCAGTTGTTAAAACAAAAGCTCATGTCTGCTCCGATATAAAGCATAAGGGAAAAACATATAAAGCATCAAGAATTTGTTGAATATTCATAAGATAATGGTTTGAGAATGTCGGTATGTAGGGATTACAAAAAGCAAGTCTATATGGGTGAGTGTGAAATGCAATGATGTTTTATGAATTCCATCACCATGGGTGTTAGTTATGTCATGCTTTATTTGATTAGTTTGTTGCATGGAGCACAGGTGGATTTGATATTGCAGATATAGCTGCCCGCTAAATTGATTTTCCCCCCAACTCCAATATTGTTTGGTTGTGCTGCGGTATCTAGCCTGTTGATGTTTGTAGCATCAGTCAAATAAATAATATTGACTATATGATTTATGAGAAATGATATATATATATATATATATATATATATATATATATATATATATATATATATATATATATATATATATATATATATATATATATGGGTAAAAGTACAAACCCGTGTCACACTTTTATAAAGGAAATGGACAACAACATACAAATTTTTAAACTTTGACGATATAAAAGTGGCATTTGTGTTTAGAATTTGAAGATGATGTAAACTAATGAAATGTGTAAAATTTGATGAAGTTAATACTTATAATTTTTTTAAAAAAATTTGAACAAAATTTGACATAGTTTTTTAATTTTTGAAGTCCATTTTTTTATTGCTGAAATATGCTGAAAATCTAGGGTCTAGTCCGCATTATCAAATTTTATGCAAATAATATTTTTTTACTCCGATTTCATAATATGTTTTAGATGACATGTATAGCTAGTGCATAAAAAAAGAAAGATTGCTTTTCAGTATATATTTTGTCTGTTATGACTATCCAAAGTCGGTGTTACCCGAAATCAATAGTTTTTAGTCCGCGTTAACTTTTTCCTATAAAATTTTTACACCATTTTTTAAAAAAATTACATATTATTGAAGAGGACTCTCTCCTCTAGTGTTAAATATAAAGTTTTAATTTTTCTGATATGATTTGATATTTTTAATATTTTTCGAACGAGTGTGTTCTTAAATGTTAAAATACCTACTTGAAGTAATTTCAATTTATAATATATTATATGGAATCAAAACATGATAAAAATTATATGATTATAATCCTAACTCCGAGCTCTAGAAAACCCTATTTTTAGATTTTACAGAAAGTTAAATGTTGATAGAGAATCGAAGCCCAGAAGTGAGAACTTTTGAGTCATCCCAATTTTTGCTTGCTTGGCTGCCATGTGGGATGCCACATAGACTGGTTCGGCCGAACTTAAGAGGTTCGGCCGAACCCATGGCTGGTTTCGCGACCAAACCCGGTCACATGTGAGCTAAGCCCCTAAATTTCAATTTTACCCGCTTTTTTTAATAAAATCAATTTTTTTTAGTTTTTTATATAAAATCATTTTTTTAAAAAAGTTTTTTGAGATTTATAAATTATTTTAATTTTATTTGTAAGATTTAAATAGTTTTTATTTTAAATTAAGTGTTTTTTAATATATTTTTTTAATTTATTAATGATTTTTATTTGATATTTAGGTATTGCATGTAAAATTTATTGTAGATTTATATTTATTAATGATTTTTATGACTTTAATTTTATTCAATTTTTTTTGTTAACAGGATTTTGGTTAGTATTTGATATACAGGTTTACAGATTTTAGCTCTGATATTGAATTGAAGAATTGTGAAAGCTTTGGAAAACTTGAATCTGAACAGTTTTTGCAAATGGGGAATAAAAGAAATAGAATCAGAAAATATGATCGAACAAAGGATGACAAAAAATATCAGAAAATAGATAATCAAGATCAACCTGTTGAAGTTCAAGAAGATCAACAAGAACCTATTGATATTGAAGAAGATCAACAAGAACCTATTGATATTCAAGAAGATGCAACTGAAACAAGGGAACAAATTGGTAGTTCTAGAGGTGGAAATATATCTTTTGGCATGGGCAATTTGAATGAGATGAATGAGGATTCACTTTTCAGTCAACTTTCATCAGAAGAAATGTTATCTGAAAGTACAATTAAAAATCATTGCAAACAACTTTGGGATGAATACTTTGAAAATAAAAGTATGGTTGGAAGAGCTCAATTATTTGTTAAGTTATTCAGGAAAAAAGAAATGACTCCTGTTTTGGAGTTGTTGGGTGTTGACAACAAGAAAAACTCAGGAGACAATGTAAATCGAACAATAGTTCAAAATTTGCAAGATGCATTGAATAGCATTAATAACTCAAGTCGAGGAGTTGATTTAAGTGTTGCACGTAGAGCAATTATGACTACTTTATCTAGTACGAGGTTGACACAGAGAAAGCAAGTGAATGTAATTTTTGATTTACTGAATGTATCTAGAAGAACTATTCAAAGATATATCATGAAGAGAAATATGTTAGATGAAAACATTGAACACAATTGGGTAAGTATTTGTAGGCTTCCTCGAAAAGACAGAATTTCTAAAGATGTAAAAAAACTAGTCATTGAATATTGGACCGCTCACTCTCATGTTTCTTCTAATAGAAGAGATACAATATAGATGAAAGATGAAGAGACTGGTATGAAAATTGCACATCCAAAATATTTTATAGATACAACACAAAGTGAATTATTTGAAGAATTCAAGAAAGAATTTTCAGATGTGAAAATATGTCAGAGAATGTTTGAGAGGTTGCGCCCTTGCTTTGTACGCATAAATAAGGTTCGTGAAACTTGTTGTTGTTGAAATCATGTTGAGTTTCATCTATACCTGCAATCATATAAAAAAGTTATGGCAGTTCTTGATTCAAATATGGTCATCCCTGGAAGTATGACACAATTTGTGAAATCTATTTTATGTGATAAATTAGAAGATTCAGATGAGTTCAAAGTACAGTGTATAAAGAATGCATGCAGTGATTGTGGAGATTTGCATAAATTTCCATTGCAAATTGACAATATTAATGTTTCAACACCAGTTTTGTGGAAACGATTTGAATATGAGACATATCAAACAAGGAGCGGAGATGAATCCAAAAAAATTATTTTGAAGGAGAGTGAATTGCCCTACCTTGAGTTTATGACCAGATTTTGTACTCTCATTTATCCACATATCCAGCATTGTCATGGTGCACGATGGCAAGCTAAACAGTTTCGTGATTCGAAAGATTATTTTCCACCTGGTTGTATTCTTTCAATTGTAGATTTTGCTGAGAACTATACATTTTCCCCTCAAAAAGAGCTTCAAGCTCAATATTATCATTCTGATCAGGTTGCAATATTTGTGCAAGTGACCTATAGGCATGCACAATATGATTTGAATGAGGTAGAAAGTCCTGATCCAAATGAACGCATTATCATCAAGGAGGTTCATTTCTATATCAGTGATGATAAGGTTCATGATAGGAGCTATGTGGCTCATTGTTTTGCAATGTTTTTTGAAGACATTGCAAATCGCAGGATAAAGGCTTCGCAACATTGAATTTGGTCTGATGGTTGTGCAGGTATGTGTATTGATACTTCAATTTATTTTTATTTTCATTTCATTTTTTGTTAAATCATTAAAGGATGACATGTATGTATGCACATGTGCAACTTAATTTTGTAGGACAATTTAAATCTACAAAAGCCTTTAATTGGCTAGCCATGCAACATGCTAGACGTAATGTTAATTTTTTGTGGAACTTCTTTGAAAGTGGACATGGAAAAGGAGAGCACGATGGAGCAGGAGCATGTGTGAAGCGTGCACTTCGCCAACATGAACTTGCAGGTACACATGATGTTCAATAGTTTTATATATATATATATATATATATGAATTTCAAATAATTTAGATGTATTTTCTTTAAACTGATAATTCAAAAATATACATAGGTAACGTGATAGACAATTCAAAGAAAATTATTGAATGGTGTCAAAGTCATTTTGCTCCTCGGGACACCAAATACAACAAACGTTATTTTTGGGAAGTGAAAGATAATTTATATTTTGTTACATAAAATTTTAATTTTGTGTTCATGTCTATCTTTTCACAATTGAACTGATTTAAAAATGTACAACTTTTATTTCATATTTGTAACAAATATAGACCGATCAAATCCTTACAATTGTCAAAGAATTGTTGGTATTAGAAGTTTACATCAATTGATCACTACAGGACAACACAAGCCTATTTTGATTCAAGTTAGAGAAAAATCATGTTTTTGTGCTCACTGCATTGAGGACAATCCATTAAGTCAATGTGAGAATATTGCAAATGGATATGTTTCACGATGGGATATGAAGGAGTTAATCAGAATGCCTCCTTATGAAGATGATGACATTAACATAAACATTCATGATCCTATATATTCAGCTAATTATGAGCGTGTCTCTGATCTAGTTGCTACAGGTGCGTGCACATACATATTCTTTTATTTAATTTTAATTTATCATATTTAAGTGATGTTTAATTTTAATAGAATCCATTTGTATCTAGGTGATATTTTTGTTGTAGTTGCGGAGCCTGACAATATAGAAAGTGTAGATTATTATCTACTAAGATGCACGAAAGCAAAATACAAGTTGACAGAACAAATTGTAGATGATGATGAACAGACATATCCAACTGGTTCAGTTATTATTGAAGGAACCTATTATCAGCAAAAAAAGGTTAACAAAAATGGTGTTCAATTTGTTGAATACATGTCTGACAAAAAAGTTCTACATTACAGTCACTTGGTTATAGCAACAAAGCTGCAATTCGAAGCATTGCCAAAAAAATGAGGTGCCAAAATTCAGAAGTGGAGGTTGTCTATTGAAGAACATGAAAAACTTTTGGAGATAATAAAAGATAGAGAGGATCCAGACTATATGTATCAGGAGCTTTAGAACTCTATAAGCTTCTAAATAAACTTCCTTTTGTAGCTCTTGTACTTTCATATTTGAACTCTATCTAGCTTGAAGTTTCATGTTTGAGCTCATATATATAGCAAATATGTTTTTATGTATGTATGTATGTAATCATGCTTTAGTTAATTATATGTTTTACTTTAATTATGTTAAAATTTTAGTTAGATTAGTTAGTTATGTCGGTTAGATTAGTAATTAGTTATCTAATTATGTTATCTAATTATGTTTACGTTAGTTAAAGATGTTCAATAACATTATTTATCTAATTATGTTCACTAATTAGATTAGTTAAAGATGAAATAACAAATTAGTTATCTAATTATGTTAGTTAGATTAGTTAATTTTACGTTAGTTAAAAAGATGAAATAACATTAGTTATCTAATTATGTTCACTATTAGATTAGTAATTGTTAGTTAAGTTAGATCTAATTATCTAATTATGTTCACTAATTATGTTATCTAATTATGTTCACTAATTATGTTTGAACTAATTAGATTAGTAATTGTTAGATTAACTTAATTATATTAGTAATTAGTTATCTAATTATGTTCACTAATTAGATTAGTTAAAGATGAAATAACAAATTAGTTATCTAATTATGTTAGTTAGATTAGTTAATTTTACGTTAATTAAAAAGATGAAATAACATTAGTTATCTAATTATGTTCACTAATTAGATTAGTAATTGTTAGTTAAGTTAGATCTAATTATCTAATTATGTTCACTAATTATGTTTGAACTAATTAGATTAGTAATTGTTAGATTAACTTAATTATATTAGTAATTAGTTATCTAATTATGTTCACTAATTATGTTATCTAGTTAGTTATCTAATTATGTTCACTAATTAGATTAGTTAAAGATGAAATAACAAATTAGTTAACTAATTATATGTTAGTTAGATTAGTTAATTTTACGTTAGTTAAAGATGAAATAACATTAGTTATCTAATTATGAACTCACTAATTAGATTAGTAATTGTTAGTTAAGTTATCTAATTATCTAATTATGTTCACTAATTAGATTAGTAATTGTTAGATTAGTAATTAGTTATCTATTATGAACTATCTAATTATGTTCACTAATTAGAACAATAATTTTGTTAGATTAAAGTAATTAGATTAGTAATTAGTTATCTAATTAGTTATCTAATTATGTACACTAATTAGAATAATGTGTACACAAAAAATAAGTCTAAAAGATGAAATAACATTGACTATACATGGCATAATATATAATGTACATACATTAACACATGTGTACACAAAAAATAAGTCTAAAAGATGAAATATGTTTAACATGTATAAAATACATGTAACATGTAATCTCTGAAATAATGTTATGTAACCATATAACCATGTAACCATATACCACATGTAACTCTATAAGCATATAACCATATGTACCATGTAACTAGATATATAACCATGAAATATCTAATATGAAACAGTCTAAAATGAAATGTCTAATATGAAATGTCACATGAAATATAGACACTCAACTAGGGCCCTGTCCAGATCCGTGACCTGATGTCGGTGCACCACCTCCTCCTGATGTTTGTGTACAATAAACAAAATACATGTCACACATATGTATCATGCACATATATAATAAATTTTAAATACTTATGATCATAGAAAAATTAATTTTTTGAACAAACATCTCGATATACCTGTGTATCATGCTGGATAGGATCACGTGGAGTCTGTAAATCTCCATATCTAGGTGCATCAGGTGGAACAACACCAATCAGACCCCCTAATGCTCTACCAATAGCACTCAACTCTCTCGAATCACATGGTATATCTGAAGGATCAATATCCGTGTCTGTAAGCAATGTAGTAAAGAGCTGATGACCTCGACGTGTTGATGAAGTGCTCTGTGTGGTCTGATGAAGAGTTGTAGGTGGTGGTGCAGTAGGTGAAGGACCTGTGGGTGGTGCAGTAGGCAGAGGACTTGTGGGTGTTGTAGTCTGTTGAGGACCTGTGGGTGGTGTACACTGCTGAGAACCTGTGGGTGGTGTAGTCTGCTGAGCACTATATGTCCTGACAAATGCAGGAACCTCCTCGAGTGACATCCCACTAAGCATCTGTATGGTCTGATATGCCGAAAGTAAATCACTAGATAAACATGCGCTCGTGTGTCAAAAATGGTCCATATCTAATATAGCTACAACCTCTAGAGGAGATGGTATGTCAACTATATCATATAAGTCACCACCACTACATGATGCACCAGGTTGTGTAGGTGTAGGAATGGCTGAATGTGAATGTAACACATATCTGCCCACATGATCAGATGACATCTCCTGAACCTATGTGGCGATAGTAGCTATGCTAGAATACACATCAGTCCTCAGCCTCTCATCTGTCGCAACCCATCCTGCTACTTCCAAACCTTTTGGTATGACCAAAAGGTTTGGACCCACCCTTGCCCACTTATCAGTGGGCACAGGGGCATCAGGTGCTCTAAACCTGTCATATAATCTACCCTTCCCCTGCCCAACATAACTGGGAATATCTATATAATCAACATCTAGATGCAAATGAAATTCTGCATACAATTGTTTGCAGAAATATAGTGGTAGCTTATCCTTCTGGGGCCACCTGTGCTGCGAGGCCAACCATCGAGGATATATGAAGGGTCCCACAAGATCATCCTCACATCGCATCACCATATATCCTCTCACCTTCCTCTTCTCTAAATAATGAGGAAACATACCCTTCACCATAAGGGTGGTAACAAGTGTATCAATGGTGTTGTACTTCATAGTGCCAGTGACACTGCAAGACAAAGAAGTATAGAATCCATGAGCACTAATCTCATCATATGGGTTGTATGATTGAACAGTGTCAATCATACGTAACATCTCATCTCTAATAACATTCACCCTATCCCTATTAGGGATAGTAGTGGATGAAACTAACGTCTCCTCCAAAATCTGTAGTGCTCGTCGCAATTTGTCAATAGTATTTGCAAATAACTTCTGTCTAGCCTCAGTTGTATCAGCTGATGCATGAGAGTTGCGACTACGAGCACTACCACCCCCCCCCCCCATGAACACTAGCCTCACCAGAATCTACGGAAGCTCTACCGGATGCCATGTGTAATAGATAAACAATCTGAATATATATATAGAGATCACTGCATGCATGTACATGTACAATTTAAGAAACATACATGTTACAAATTTAAACGTGCATACATGAAATACAAATTTAAACGTGCATACATGAACTATAAACTTAAACATGCATATAAATTAGTTATCTAATTACATGCTATCTAATTATGTTCACTAATATTGTTAGATTAGTAATTATGTTGACTAATTAAGGTTAGCGTTATAACTATGATTAATTTGCATGTGAGTACATTTATATTGGGTTTTAGTTTACAAATTTATGGTTTTTTAAGGTTGAGGTTAGGTTCTTGATGTTGAATATAATTATGTATAGTTGGGTTAAGTTATCTAATTATCTAGTTATGTTCACTAATTATTCTAGTTATCTAATTATGTTCACTAATTATATTCTAGTTAAGTTATCTAGAATTATCTAATTATGTTCACTAATTAGATTAGTAATTAGTTATCTAATTATGCTATCTAATTACATGTTCACTAATTATGTTCACTTAGAATTAGATTAGTAAAATTTTTAGATTAGTAATTATGAACTCACTAATTATGTTGACTAATTAAGGTTAGGGTTATAACTATGATTAATTTGCACGAGTATTTACATTGGGTTTTAGTCTACAAATTTATGGTTTTTTAAGGATGAGGTTAGGTTCTTGATGTTGAATATAATTATGTATAGTTGGGTTAAGTTATCTAATTATCTAGTTATGTTCACTAATTATTCTAGTTATCTAATTATGTTCACTAATTATATTCTAGTTAAGTTATCTAGAATTATCTAATTATGTTCACTAATTAGATTAGTAATTAGTTATATAATTATGCTATCTAATTACATGTTCACTAATTATGTTCACTTAGAATTAGATTAGTAAAAATTTTATATTAGTAATTATGAACTCACTAATTATGTTGACTAATTAAGGTTAGGGTTATAACTATGATTAATTTGCACGAGTATTTACATTGGGTTTTAGTCTACAAATTTATGGTTTTTTAAGGATGAGGTTAGGTTCTTGATGTTGAATATAATTATGTATAGTTGGGTTAAGTTATCTAATTATCTAGTTATGTTCACTAATTATTCTAGTTATCTAATTATGTTCACTAATTATATTCTAGTTAAGTTATCTAGAATTATCTAATTATGTTCACTAATTAGATTAGTAATTGTTAGATTAGTAATTAGTTATATAATTATGCTATCTAATTACATGTTCACTAATTATGTTCACTTAGAATTAGATTAGTAAAATTTTTAGATTAGTAATTATGAACTCACTAATTATGTTGACTAATTAAGGTTAGGGTTATAACTATGATTAATTTGCACGAGTATTTACATTGGGTTTTAGTCTACCAATTTATGGTTTTTTAAGGATGAGGTTAGGTTCTTGATGTTGAATATAATTATGTATAGTTGGGTTAAGTTATCTAATTATCTAGTTATGTTCACTAATTATTCTAGTTATCTAATTATGTTCACTAATTATATTCTAGTTAAGTTATCTAGAATTATCTAATTATGTTCACTAATTAGATTAGTAATTAGTTATATAATTATGCTATCTAATTACATGTTCACTAATTATGTTCACTTAGAATTAGATTAGTAAAATTGTTAGATTAGTAATTATGAACTCACTAATTATGTTGACTAATTAAGGTTAGGGTTATAACTATGATTAATTTGCATGAGTATTTACATTGGGTTTTAGTTTACAAATTTATGGTTTTTTAAGGTTGAGGTTAGGTTCTTGATGTTGAATATAATTATACATAATTATAGTTGGGTTAAGTTAAATCTAATTATCTAATCATGTTCACTAATAATGTTCACTAATTAGATTAGTAAAATTTTGTTAGATTAGTAATTAGTTCTCTAATTATGTTCACTAATTACATGTTCACTGATTGGGGTGTAGGATTAGGATATCATCAAGCTTAGGGTAAATACATCATGTGGTTAGTAGTATGGTCAGGGTTAGGATTTTGATTGTGGTTAGTGTTAGGATCAAGCTTAGGATCAATGTTAAGATTAAAATTTTATAGTTAGGATTTGGTTTAGGTTTATAATTATGGTTTACCATTTCTAATTATATTTTAGCATTTATGGTTAGGGTTTAGCATTTAATGAGTATATGACTATGGTTAGGGTTGGGGTTTAGGCTTTTGGTTATAGTTATAGTTACATTTAGGATTAAGTGTTAAGGTTTAATGTTAGGGTTAGGTTTATGGTTAGGGTTAGAAATTTGTTTAGGGTTAGGGTTAGAATTATGGTTACACTTAGAATTGTGGTTAGACTTTGGATTATAGTTAGGGTTAGGGTTTTGGTTATTGTTACAATTAATATTTAGGGTTATAGTTAGGATTAAATTGTTAGGGTTAGAGTTAAAGGTTAATGGTTACAATTACGAGTATGATCAAGGTTTAGGGTTACAATTTGTGTTAGGATTATCTATAATATGTTAGGGTTCTAGGATTAAAGTTAGGATTATATTTAACTATGTTCTTAAGTTTAACTATGATTAACTATGTTCATTATGTTAACTATGTTCTTAAGATTAACTATGGTTAAATATGTTATTAAGTTTAACTATGGTTAACTATGTTCTTAAGATTAACTATGGTTAACTATGTTCACTATGTTCTTAAGATTAACTATGTTATTAAGTTTAACTATGGTTAACTATGTTAACTACATGTTTAACTATGTTAACTATATTTCACTATGCTTAACTATGTTAAATTTAAAATATTAAATTTAAACTAAATTAACTATTTCATTTAAATTATAAAAACAAATGAACTATTTTATTTAAATTAAAAAAAAACTAACTATTTTATTTTAATTAAAAAAAACAAATTAACTATTTTATTTAAATTAGAAAAACAAATTAACTATTTTAACACATTTTAAAAAATTAACTATTTTATTTAAATTAAAAAAACAAATTAAAAAACAATAAAACATAGTAAAACTATTAAAAAACATAAAACTTTAAAATAAAATAAAAAAACATACCTGGTTCAGCCGAAACCCTCTTAAGCACTCCTCAAAATCTGAAAGTCACTAGTGAACAAATGAGCTCTGGAGGGCAATTTTTGCCTATTTATAATTTTCCAGGGGTTAGACCGAACCCGTTTCGGCCGAACCTACTTCAGCTGAACCAGGTTCGACCAAACCATACTTGCCACATAGGCGCCACTTGGCACCTCATGGCTACCACATAGGTTCGGCCGAACCCTGTTCGACCGAAACCATTCCGGCTGAAACCCCCTAATTTGTCCTCTACTGCGACACAGGTTTGTGCTTTCATATAATAAGTGATATATATATATATATATATATATATATATATATATATATATATATATATATATATATATATATATATATATATATATATATATATATATATATATATATATATATATATATATATATATATATATATAATAAGTGATATTATTATATACATTGATATATATGTATATATAAATTTAGGCTATAATTATTCTCATAATAAATAAATAGTTAAATTCATAAAATAACAATAATTATTATTATGTAAATATTAGATAAATTAATATAATATTCAAGAGATATTATATATATATGTGTGTGTGTGTGTGTGTGTGTGTGTGTGTGTGTGTATAATCATAATTGTCATTATATTAATTACATAATAATGAATAGACATGTCCCTTCATGAATAGACATGTCCCTTGAAGGGACATGTCAGGACATGTCTCTTCTTGGCTCATTCTTAATATAAATGCAAGAGATTGTTGCATTTGGAAAACACATACAATGAGATAGTGCTATTACATTTGCAATGATCCTAAAACCTTAACATGGTATCAGAGCCAAGTTGCAAATGTAAGAGAGTAGTTTGTTAATGGTGAATGTGTGACTGTCTCAGAAAATTACAGTCTCAGTACGAGGACCATATCTCACAAATGCACCGTTAGATTTTGCTAAATTTAAGATATGTTGGTGATAAACTAATTTAGAAGAATCTCACTGGAGCGATTGGAAAGAAAATGTCAGGTTCAAAAGTTATGACCGAATGTGTACAGGTCTATGCAAATTTCTGAACAAAGAGAGTTCTTTGATTAAAAGCTTCAAACACTTTTTATAGTACAAATAAGAAAAGGATCATTACATTAATCAAGAGATGAGTATTCTATGTTGATTAATGTTCATTAATTTTTTTATGTAGTTATTAAATCATACTATAATATTGGGATAGAAAATATTGTATGCTTTTATCTTTAATATTTCTTTGGGATAATATAGTTTAGTGAGCTATTTGTAATCTCTCTCTGACATACCTTCAGGACAAAAGCACAAGATAATTTCATTCAAGGAATAAATAACTTGATGTTTGAAAACAAATTGATGATTGAGACTAGATGCAAAGAGAGTCTAATATTTCAAAAGAGGTCAAGAAGTTGATAAACTTGAGCTTCAGAGGGAGTAGATGGTTCAGCCAACATGTGACAATCAAGTGATCATATTGATTGAGAGGGAGTTCACTATTGAAGGTGAAACATTTATGAGGTAAACTTGATATAAAATTGATTATTATACTTGTGAATTATGAATGTTTTTAATGGGCCTGCCCCCTATGTAAATCATAAAGAAGTGACGACTTCCAAATGATTATCACTTGTATTTGTTAAAGTTATTAGAAGGTGACGATCTTGCAATAACTTTTCTTTTGTAATATCTTACTTGTGGATAGAATCACTGATGGAGGCAATCCACTATGAAGCTCATGAGTTGTGGATAGAATCGTCGATGGAGGCAATCCACACAGGAGTTTGTGGATAGAATCGCCGATAGAGGCAATCCACACCATAGCTCATGAGTTGTAGATAGAATCGCCGATGGAGGCAATCCATACAGGAGCTTGTGGATAGAATCGCCGATAGAGGCAATCCACACCATAGCTCATGAGTTGTGGATAGAATCATCGATGGAGGCAATCCACACAGGAGCTTGTGGATGGAATCACCGATAGAGGCAAACCACACCTTAGCTCATGAGTTGTGGATAGAATCGCCGATGGAGGCAATCCACACAGGAGCTTGTGGATGGAATCGTCGATAGAGGCAAACCACACCTTAGCTCATGAGTTGTGGATAGAATCTCCGATGGAGGCAATCCACACAGGAGCTTGTGGATCAAATCGTCGATGGAGGCAATCCACCTGGGAATTGTGGATAGAATCACTGATAGAGGCAATCCACCTGGGAACTAACCCTCACAATTTATGAACTTATTGTGAGTTACATTTTATCTTCCCTAGCTAAGAGGGAGTGTTGATGTTTGTAGCATCGGTCAGATAAATAATATTGACAATATGATTTATGAGAAATGATTTATTATATATATATATATATATATATATATATATATATATATATATATATATATATATATATATATAATAATTGATATTATTATATATATTGATATATATGTATATATAAAGTTAGGCTATAATTATTCTCATAATAAATAAATAGTTAAATTGATAAAATAATAATAATTATTATTATGTAAATATTAGATAAATTAATATAATACTCAAGAGATATTATATATGTGTGTGTGTGTGTGTGTGTGTGTGTGTAATCATAATTGTCATTATATTAATTACATAATAATGAATAGACATGTCCCTTCATGAATAGACATGTCCCTTGAAGGGACATGTCTCTTCTTGGCTCATTCTTAATATAAATGCAAGAGATTGTTGCATTTGGAAAACACATACAATGAGATAGTGTTATTACATTTGCAATGATCCTAAAACCTTAACATAGCCATGAATTGTTTGTTGGAATAATTTGAGTTTTTCCTAGCCTTTCCACATTCGTGTCTACTCGACTCTATCCCAAAACTCATCTTGAATCCACTACACTGTGGACTGTTTATAAAAATTTCATTGCTAATGTCTTAAAAACTCAAAGATAAAGAGGTATTCAATTTCTTAGCATTTGTTATTTTTGGATTTGTTGAGCCCATATACTCAGGAAAGCTCATCCCATGTGAAATGGTGATGATCTTGACCTTGTTCTTTCTAAGAGCACCAACTATCTAGGAAATATGCATTTGTATTTTTCCTTGTTGGTGTTGAGATGAAAATGCCCAAATATTACTTGTTCTTGAGCAGTCAATAATATGCTATAAAAAATATTATATTAGTTACAAATGCAATTGTTGTCACTAAAGAAATACTCTATATTGATGCACTTTGTTGTTAATGAATTTGTCTTCTTTGTTTGCATGAAGTTTTTAAAGACCTTTTGGTCCCCGATTTTATTGGTTTTCCTCTTTCTGTACTTAAATGTGTGCTTGCAGGAAACAAACCAGAGGTTGTAGAAGTGCTTTTACAACTTTGGAAAGATTGTCGACCCTCCCCATTCCAAAGTTTCCATTTTTGCACAGATGGGATGGTAGTTGGCACAATTTATAAATTGAAAGATTATTTTACTTTCATGATAATAATTCCCAGCGAGAAGCAACATTAATGACACTAGTTTTCACAGAGAATGCAAATCCTAATGATTAGAGCTAGGGTTAATTACAAGTTTATAATTGTTCCACTTCTTTTACCACTATGCCAGATTCAAAGTTTAGAGATGAAGGTATTACATATTACAAATTAACATAAACAGTTCTTCATTAAGGTGAGGAATAATCTAGAATGAGTAGATTATATAACCTAATTAATTTTTTTCACTACTTAATTAGATTTTTCTCTAGGGATTCTTCAAATGCTGAGTCAAAATTCTTGCTCTGATTTGAAGCATCCATCCTCTACATCCTTCACACTCCTAACTTTTTTGTACCCTTAGATTCTATTATTAAGACACCCATAAGTGGCCTGTGTTTTAGCCTGGTTGTTTGTCTCTCTCAAAAATCTTATGACCTAAAACTAGCCAAGTTTTGACTGAACAACTAGGTAGTTAACAACTTTGGCCTCTGTTTTATTATTACTAGAAACTCTAGAAAAACTGAACTTGATAAAACCATTAATTGGAAGATCTCTTTAGGCCCTCTTATTCGTTTGTGTTCTCCAATCCATCTTGTTAACTGGAAAACTTTCAATCAAGTTTTATCAGTATTATTGCATCATTAACTATGCATAACTTCATCGTACTATTATTATTGCTATTCTACTACTGTTTAGTTTAGTGGAAAACATAGATTTATGAGCATAAAAAGGTACCAAATCTATCTTTTTTTTTCCATGTCTATTACAAAAATATTATGTTAGGGAAACTGTTATTTACTCTCTTATAAACAAATCTATATTTAGCAGTAGTATTATAGGACACACAAAGCTCACTCAAAATAGGGGTTTGCATTGTACATATAACCTCTCACATCTACAAAATCTTTATAGAACATATTTAAATTTAAAATTTATTGACATACACTAGGTCATTGCAAAAAGGCCTTTGGTTAAGGTTATCCATCAAGAATAGTGGTCATTAAAACAAAAATGTAAATCCTTGCATGTGCTTTCAAATTTATCTTTGTTGATAGAATTCCTCGTGTGACCAGTCACACTAGCGACACCAGAGCTTGAACTCATCAAAATCCATCACACCTTCCCAAGTTTAAATTGAGGACTTCCCTCCTATTCTTGAATACTTGTCTATTATGTGTGGAATATCTATGGATTGTACATCAGATATGAATAGCTAACTGAAATTCCAAAATTTGAATGTTTAAAGAGTTGAATGATGCAGATTGATTCTTATTCTAGAAAAGATGACAAAATCATATGAAATGTTAAGCCACATAAGGAATAAGGAGTACTAATTTAAATTTTGCAAGTGCTAGTGGTTAAAAAATTTACACACTTGAATACATTGATTGTACATATGGATTATATTTCATCATGGTTAAAAATAATTACACATATAGGACATCATTGATTGCACTTGATTAAAAATTATAAAATGAAGTCTTTAAAGTATATTTTTTAATAAAGAATTTGAAAAAACTTTTACTTGTAAAAATAGTCTGGTTATTAAAATAAAAGTATATTTTTAAATGAAAAATTAGAACAAACTTTTTTCTTTGTAAAAATAATCTTAGTATATAAAATTGATATCTCTAGTTTATTGATATCTCTGGTTTTGTGTTATCAATTGATTTTTTATTGGAATGGCAACAAGGAGAGGAGGGCTAAGGTTTCATGGTGGTTGCTACCATGACAAGTTTTAGAGACAAGATGGAAATATAGACTAGAGGAAGAAGCTTCTAGGTTGGTGTCATCTAGGTCGGGCGTGGGAGGACCAACAGGGGTAGAAATAGAGGTCGAAATGGGATCTCAAAAAAAGGCATGAGGAAGATCTAGGATTTGATCGAGACAGATGGGGGTTCTCAAGGATTTATAGTGGCAATAGAGGAGGTTTACAAATATAGCTAGAAAGGAGTGGAGGTCAAAAAACCCCTTTGAGGTTTCGCAAGTTCAAAAGGAGAAACTTGCAATGACCGATTACAAGGTGGTCTTAGTGCACAATAAGTTAGAGGGATGCAAAGAATTGATGAACATGTTTTAGGGAAAGGGCCTTCATGAAATGGGGAGGAGGCTAGGTGGCTTATTTGTGAATCCAAAAACATTGCGATGAAAACTTGGGTGAGCATTTTGCGTTAAGAACTCAACCAAATGGTTTCTCTTTTGTCATTAGTGGTAACACTCATCAGAAATCAAGGTTTCTATTTTATGGGTCTTTCTTGGTGGGAGGCATTGGATTTTATTTTTTTATCAAAGATTGGTCCCCAAATTTCAACCCAAAAAAAGTTTCTTTAAAAGAAAATTCCTATTTGGTTGTGTCCATATAATCTACCACATAAACATTGGAAAGAGGAGACTCTCAAGATTATAGGCAATAAGATTGGGAAATTTTTTTAAAGTAGATGAGACAATTGAAAAAAAGGATTTCAACATGTATGCGAAAATTTTTATTGAGTGGAACCGCACCTTCTATTACCAAATGTAGTAGAGATCTAGACAAGTGAAGGGATATGGTGGAAATAGATTGAGGTGGAAGACATTATGGAACAATGTAAGAAGTGTAAGGAATAGGGCTATTAGAAATCTGAATGTATAATGGACCACAAGGGGAAGGGATTGGAGCAAGATAAAATGGAACTCGTAGCGTTAGAGGAAGAGAATATGGTTGAGGCAGGTAAGGTAAATCCTTCAACTCAAGCAAAAATTTTGTTGGTGGTGGATTTAGAGGAAGAGATTGAAGTGTCCCAGAAGGAATCTTCTTTGGAAGTGAAGAATGGAAGGCAAGATCCCTTAGAACCCAACTCGGTACTAACAAGCGGAAGTGTTTCGAAAGTCCAGGCTAAAGCCATTATTCCATCTAAAGATAAATTGAAAGTAAAGGGTTCTCACTTCCCTCTCCCTAATAACCTTTTAAAATAAGACTAAGATACTGTAAAGAGTCTAATTTTAGAGGATGGTGCTTTATTGGGAACCCTCGAGGGATTCAACAATTAGAAAGGTGGAGAGCATAGTAGTAATGACACGGAGCTCTTCACAAAAAACTAGATACAAGAAGGGGTATAATGTGAAGGGGTGGAAGGTGATTAGGAGAAACCTGCTTTTAGTGACATTCATATGTCCCATGTTAGGGATTCTCAAGAAACTACTCAGAATGAAGAGGGGGGGGTCAAGTTTATATCCTCAATGGAAGAGGAAGATGTGTTTGGATGAGGAGATGGGGAAGGCATCTTTGAAAAGGGGATAATTAGTCAAATTAAATCTAAATCCAAGAAAGAAAGAATAGGTGGCAAAAAATCTAGAGGGAGGACATCTAACCAGGGACTATTGGAGATGACGGGTAACAAGAAAGGCTAGACTAAATTAAGATCTGAGAGGGACTTGTCCTCTACTAGGAAAAAATGAAGGTCCTTAAATGGAATGTCAAGGGTTGTTATTCCCCTGACAAACTTCATTTGATCAAATGATGTTATTATCAAGTGAAGTTAGATGCAATCTTGTAGGAAACAAAATTGTCTTGGGAAGAAGCTAGTAAAGTTTGTAGTTGTGGAAAGTTTTGGGAAGGCTTTTTTGTCAAGTCTAATGGAGTGTCTAATATTTTAGTTCTTTGGAACCCTTGAACAATGAAGATGGAGATGATTTCATATGAAAAGTCTTGGTAGTTGGCAAAGATCGATATATTGCATGTACAAAACAACATTTTATTGCTTAATGCTTATGGCCCAACCGACAATAATGACAAGAGGGAGGTGTGGTAGGGAATATCAAAGATTCTTAAATCCAAGGATAAGGAGGCATTTCTTGTGGGGGTGATTTCAATGCAACCCTGGAGATAGCAGAGAAAAAAGGAGGCAATTGCTCTCTAAGAAATGTCCAAAAATATTTTCAGGAGTTTGTATCCTCAAAAGGCATGTGGGAGATTAAATCCAATAATGGATTGTTTACTTGCACTGACAGGGGGTAATGCTTCTCCAATATTGCTAAGAAACTTGACCATTTTTTTCTGGTAGGGGTTTGAGATTCTCTTCCCTTTGTATACAAAGCATCTATCATGCCTTTCTCTAGCTTGGACTATATCTTAGTTACTTTGGTGTTACAAAGGGATTTAATTCCTTTGAGATGTCCCTTCAAATTCAAAAAAATGTGATTTCGAGAAAGTGGATTTCAGGACCTCATCTCAAACTAGTGGAAAAATGGTCTGGTTTGTTGGGGGAATAAAAGCTTCAGACTTTTTAAGAAATTACAATATATTAATGTTAATCTAAAAGTACGAAACAAGACACACTTCAAAGATATTTTTGCAGAGAATAGAGAGGTATTGAGGAACAATTACAAGGTTTAAATTAAAAGGTGATGAATAAAGGAATGAATTAGGTTAATTTCCTAAATGAAAGGGATCTCCACTCAAAATATTCTAGAGTTTTTGCAAGAGAAGAAATCTACTAGAAACAAATATCGAGGGAGACTTGGCTAAAGGAAGGGGACTACAATACATTTTTTTTCATAGTTTTGTCAAGACCAGGCACTTAGTAAACAAAATCTCATCTATTTTGTCTTCAGAAGGCAACAAATTTTTTTTAAGTAGAAGAAATCAATAGAGAGGTTGTCCCATTCTTATGTTCATTATGGTCAAGTAAGGGATCAATGTTTGTGGAGGATTATGAGATGTGCTCGGAGTAATTCCAAGATTGATTATAGATATTGATACTAAATTCTAATTGGAAATTGTGAAGTTGAATGAGGTAAAAAAAAAATCTGTTCTCTTTTGAAGGGGATAAATCACCCAGTCCTAATGGTATTCAAGCTTTATTGTTTCAAAAAAATTGGGATGTGGTAAAACATGAATTGTGGGAGGTGGTTTAGGAGTCTCTATAGGATGGTTTTGTCCTGAAATATTTCAATAATACTTTTGTTTCCTTACCTCTAAAAAAGGCTAAGATTGAGACATTTGAGGACTATAGACAAATTTATTTATGCAATGTGGTTATAAGGTAATACCTAAGGTGGTGGCTAATCGCCTAAAGAAGGTTTTGGCATGTATTATTTCAAAAGAATAGAGTGGGTTTACACCAAAGAGGTCTATTTTTTAAGGTATAATTATAGATCACGAGGCCATTCACTCAATTGAAGTGGGTGCACCAAGGAAAGTATTTGTGAAAATTTAGACATTAGGAAAAGGTATGATATAGTGGATAGGGATTTCTTATACAAAGTTTTGGAGTAGTTTGGATTCTGTAATAGATGGATTTCCTAGGTCAAAGGACTTGTTGACACCCCTTGTGTATCAATCCTAGTTAATGATAGCCCCTAAGGTGTTTTTGAAACATCATGTGGCTTGATACAAAGGGACCATGTGTCTATCTTTCTTTTTATAATTTTACCATCCTAAAAAATTATCACCCATGATTGGATACTTTGTTAGGACCTATTAGACCCCATTTTGTTGATTTTGGGGTTGGAATGGTCGTTATGCTTGATCCTAGAAACTTGTCCTTTCTTCCCCTGATTATTTTCACCAATCCAAACATTCACTCCAAATTATGACCCATTTTGTAGGGTACAGAACAGAACACCAATGGTGTTCTGTCCCTAAGGACTAAGGTTCAAATTTGGCCTAGGGCCTAACTGATACAAGGGTATTAGTGGGAGATTTGATTTTATGGTCGACCTAGGCCATTTTTAAATCCTAAAATGATGAAGCATATAAATACCTTATCTCTCCTCATTTTGTAGATCACAACCATATTCAAACATTTGAAATCAAGCTAATCAATATTTTCAAGCAATCAAAAGCAATTAAGCAAGTTGGATTCAAGATTTGAAGGCAAGCATCCAAGATCAAGATATCCAAGTCTCCAATTCTTCAAGATCATTCAAATCAAATGCAACATTCTCAAATTGAAGCAATTTTCTCTTCCATGATGGCCAAGTAGAGGAATCATCAATCAAGCAAGAATATTCTTCATTCCATAACATTTCATTCTCTTTCCTTCATTGCAAGCAATTTTCAAGCATATCTACATTCAATATCTAGGAGTAGCATTCATATATCTATGACTTTGTTAAATTACATACTTCATTATGTAGTCATATATATCTATGACTTTGTTACATTACATAATTTGTAACAATTTCATTCATTACATATTTTAGTGAATGATCATTGTCTCACTTAACAATTCAAGTCTCCTCTTTAACCTAGTGGGGCATCTTCGTTTTGAAATGTGCAATATATGAAAAGGTGAAGTGATTTACCCATTTACATATTGCTTCCCATTTCACTATGCATAATTTCAATAGAATATGTTCTAGGAAGATTGATCTCTGAAATGAGAATAGATGGATTGTAGAAGGGAGTGTGTGGCAAGGGGGATTGATGCAGTCTCTCATCTTCAACTTTTTGATTATATGCTTTTGATAGGATATGTTGCATTGAGGGAAGCAATAGTTAGTTAGTATTGATGATCTACAATTGATTTAATAACTAGATGAACTGAAGGAATAGTGATTATAGATCACCAAGATACTAAAGTGATATATAAGATGATTAAATCAGTCAATATGTTGTCATTGATGTCAACTAGTTTTGACTATACTTATCATGATAGTTACAAACATCTGAACATCTGTAGAAGGAAGAAAAGATGAAGAAATGAGATATTTATATAAGGAAAAGATGGATATGACAGATAAGGATAAGGTAAACACTGGGTAACTTATTGATGAGTCTATGGCTTTATATTGTTGACTTGAGCATGTTACATTAATCTATTATGAAGAAGATATTTGAATTGAACAAGTTAATGTAGTTGATAATTGATGACTTCTATATACATCGAGCCCATGCAGTGTATACTGAGTGACAGTAATAACCGAGTTAGTTATCACCGATGCATTCTGTATTAACCGAGTATGGATGAAAACATTAAATGCTAAAAACATCCGACTGAAATTGATGAGCTAGAAATTGTTATGTTTTCTAGGTAAAGGATGAAGTTAGTTATAAGATCCATGACTCACATAATTCATAGATGATCTAAAGGATGAGATTGAAATGTGTTAAGGACACATCTGCAGAGGAAGGTTTAAGTAGCAAAATGGATGAAGGAAATTAAGAGGCAAAATACGATGGCTGATATGAAAATGGTTTACTTGTCTATTTAAGAGATGAGTTTCATTGTTGAAACATGCCAGACAAATAGAGACTGCAGAGATTTTGTGTGAAGATT
This sequence comes from Chamaecyparis obtusa, assembly GCA_027943335.1. Taxonomy (NCBI): domain Eukaryota; kingdom Viridiplantae; phylum Streptophyta; class Pinopsida; order Cupressales; family Cupressaceae; genus Chamaecyparis; species Chamaecyparis obtusa. Next base: position 163,947 of record BSBK01007899.1, read on the forward strand.
TTATTCATGCATTCTTGATTAAACGGGTTGCAGAAAGAACCAAGCTGCAAACATTACCGAGCATCAGAGAACTATTTACCGAGTGAAGTAAGTTGGAAAATATTGAGGAAGTGAATTGATCAATGATTAGATGAGTTTTATGAGCATAGAATAGATCTGAATATTTTCAATTGAGTTTTATTTGAATCAGATCAGAACTGTATCAGTTGAACCATTGATTCAGCAAAATCTCTTAACCGAGTGGACTTAATAGTCTTATTGTATTTCCATATGGCATTCAATGAATGTTAATTGTTATCTTATTAACCCCATAGTGAATTTTGATCAAGAGTTAACTGTTAGTTATAAATCCTCTAACCAGGTCACACCTAATAGTGTGCATTATAACCTTTAAGAAGGTTGGCTCCTAACCGATCTCACTTCAGAAGAGTGAAATATTTTGGGTTACCAGTCCCAGGTGGATTTTCCCTTAGTAGGGTTTCCACATTAAATCATTGTGTTATGTGTTATTTGTTATGATTATTTTTCTATCATACTTTACATACTGCATAGTTGATTTAATTGGTAATCACCGTTTGGATAATTACTAGTATTCGGTAAAGTGAACAAACAAATTGATATTTTATCTTACCGAGTTGCATAAATTGTTGAAATAGTTTTGAAAAGTACATTTGAGAGTAGCTCACACTTTAGGATTTATAAGGTTGTGAAAGATTGTAGAAGCTAGAACAGAGAATCGTATATCAGTACATGAAGGTACTTGATCTGGACCGAACAACAAAGGATAATTTGGCTACTACAGAGCTGTTTATTTTATTTGGCATTGTTGTCAAAGGGAGAGGAACTTCATATGAAATATCCATTTCTAAGAACATATATGGGAGAAAGAATCAGAGAACTAAAAAAGATCAAATCTGCAAGGAGAGTCTGCATGGAATATTGTTTTGTAGTGATTAAACATATAAAATATCAAGCTAGGGAGATCTTACGAGCTACAAAATTTACCTACATAGTTGTAGAATACATGTTTGTTATGTATATGACATATTTCATATTGTTTGTGTTGCCATCAATGCCAAAGGGAGAGATTGATGATCTACAACTGATTGAATATCTAGATGAACTAAAGGAACAATGATTAGAGATCACCGAGCTACTAAAGTGATATGTAAGATGATTAAATCAGTCAATATGTTGTCATTGATGTCAACTAATTTTGACTATACTTATCATGATAGTTACAAACATCTGAACATCTATAGAAGGAATAAAAGATGAAGAAATGAGATATCTACATAAGGAAAAGATGGATATGACAGATAAGGATAAGGTAAACATTGGGCAACTTATTAATGAGTCTATGGCTTTATATTGTTGACTTGAGCGTGTTACATTAATCTATTATGAAGAAGATATTTGAATTGAACAAGTTAATGTGGTCGGTAATTGAAGAATTTTGTATACACCAAGCCCATGCATTGCATACTGAGTGACAATAATAACCGAGTTAGTTATCACCAATGCATTCAGTATTAACCAAGTATGGATGAAAACATTAAATGCTAAGAACAACCGACTGAAATTGATGAGCTATAAATTGTTATGTTTTCGAGGTAAAGGATGAAGTTAGTTATAAGATCCACAACTGACATAATTTAGAGATGATCTAAAGGATGAGATTGAAACATGTTAAGGACACATCTGCCGAGGAAGGTTTAAGCGGCAAAATGGACGAAGGAGATTAAGAGGCAAAATTTGATGGCTGATATGAAAATTGATTACTTGTCTATTTAAGATACATGAATTTCATTGTTGAAACATGCCAGACAAATAGAGAGTACAGAGATTTCATGTGAAGATTTTATTCATGCATTCCTGATCAAACTGGTTACAGAAAGAACCGAGTTGCAGACATTACTGATCGTCAAAGAACTATTTACCGAGTGAAGTAAGTTGAAAATTATTGAGGAAGTGAATTGATTAATGATCAAATGAGTTTTATGAGCATAGCATAGATCTGAATATTTGCAATTGAGTTGTATTTGAATCAAATCAAAACTATATCAGTTTAACCATTGATTCAGCAAAATCTCTTAACCGAGTGGACTTAATAGTCTTATTGTATTTCCATATGACATTCAATGAATGTTAATTATTATCTTGTTGAACCTATAGTGAATGCTGGTCAAGAGTTAACTGTTAGTGATAAATCCTCTAACCAGGTCACACCTAACAGTGTGCATTGTAATCTTTAACATGGTTGGCTCCTAACCGAGCTCACTTCAGAAGAGTGAAATATTTTGGGTTACTGGTCCCAAGTGGTTTTTCCCTTAGTAGGGTTTCCATGTTAAATAATTGTGTTATGTATTATTTGTTATGATTGTTTTTCTATCATACTTTACATACTGCATAGTTGATTTAATTGGTAATCACAGTTTGGATAATTACTGGTATTTGGTAAAGTGAACAAATAGATTGATATTTTATCTTACCGAGTTGCATAAATTGTTGAAATAGTTTTGAAAAGTACATCTGAGAGTTTGGGACTATAGGATAATGACCTCCAAAGAGAAATCCTGAGAGTATTAAATGTGTGGTTAGGAACTTTTTGGGACTATGCATGTTCGGTTGTGTGTGTAGATCTTCTCTTTAGATTGAGTTCATTGACAATTTCGTGAGCAAAATGGAAGGATGGGAGAGCAAGTGGCTTACATTGGCTGGTAGGATTCTAATTCTTGAGACGGTAATTTTTACAATGCCTCTCTTTTCAATGATGTGTTTGAAGATTCCTCCTAAAGTAATATTATTGATTAAGAAAAGGATAGGAAATTTTTTGTTGGAATGGGAACTAAGATAGATAAATTTCATTGTTGGATTGGGATAAAATTTGTAAGTTGAAGGTTGCATGAGGTGTATGCCTACAAAATTGTAGACTTTCAAACAAAGCAATGGGAACCAAATTGGTTTGGAGTATGTAAAAGCACCTAAACCAAAAATGGGTGAAAATTCTCAAGGCCAAGTATCTGGACAACAATGAAAGAAGTCAAATTCTAACTGTTTAGGATACTCCCCTAGGGTATGCTTTATGGAATTTTATACTAAGTTGTAGGTGAGTGATTACTTACCATATCTCTTGGTATTTGGATGATGGTAAGAAGGCTAAATTTTGGTGGGATTCATGGGATGAAAAGTAGTTCTTGCTAGAAGAGGATAGATTGATCTTATCAAAGCCATTATAGAAGAGAGGTGGGGTGATAAATTTAGTGACTTATTAGAATCGAGAGAAAAAGATATTGGGATTGAATAGAGATGAAAACATGTGGTAGACCTCAACCTATAAAATGAAAATGTACAATTACTAAAGGGTGAACCCACAATAGTGGGTTACATGTTTTTGCCTGAACGGACACTGAACTCTACATTTTAAAAAAAACTTCCATATTCAGATGCATATTGTCATTAAACCATTTGAAATTGGAAGATAAGTAAGTTAGAGTCTTTTAGGATTTTTTGTCTAGATTCTAAATATATTTTTTATTTTTATTTTTGAATTTATTTGAATGGTTTTTTCTTTCTCCCACAAAAACCGGTATGTTGTTGAAAATGTTATTTTCAAAGAGTTGCATTGTTTTCATAGAGCATAACTTTTTTTTCTAAAATATATATCAATGTGCTTCTTTCAAATTTAGTTTTGTAACATCCATACGAAGGGCATGTAATTGGTTTCACGACATTATCATGATTATTGCATATTTTATTAATGTTTGAAGTTAACTAAACCATAATTTTGACATACCTTGACTACATAGCTTATAACTTGTTGTGTATTTATCGAATTTCAATTTTTTTTAATAGAAAGTAGACTCGAAGATGAAGGGCACTGCTATTTTGAAAAAAAATAAAATATTTTTCCTACTATTTTTCATTGAACATCAAACTCAAAGGTTTATATTTGATAAAAAACCTACATTCAATTAACGTCAAAAAACATATACATAATAAACTCAAAAATTGTCAAATTTATAATCGTTAGAAAGCTTTGTTCTAAGTACTTATGATATGCAAAAGGACATCTCCTTATTGTTCCATTTGACCCCTGCACTTGAGCCCCAATGCCATGAAATATTCATAATTTTATCAAACCCTACAAATTGTCCTCACTCAGGGACTTTCAATCGAAAACACCTAGTTTCAATAGAAAGTACTTTCTATCAAAAGTACTTTACATCAAACTTGTTGGAAATCTAATATGGGAAAGTGAGATACTAAGAGGGGGGTGAATTAGATATCTCTAATATTTGATACTTTGAAACTAATTCCACATACATGTACCATAATCATGAATTTCAAAACTGAAATAGATCTAACATTCTAATTCCATCCATCAAATGAAACACATAACACAAAGATTTTGGTTACCCAGAAACCCTTGAAAAGTAAAACTGGGGTGGGGATGACACCCAAAAATCTTCACTACTATAGTATTAAAGTGTGTTTGTTAGGGCTACAATGTTTGATCACTTTATATGATCTACCCTGTGAAGGGTCTTCCCTGTTAAGAGCTTACAAACTTATACAATCTACCTCGATTAAAAGATTTGAAGCTTACAACTAAGAAAGCACTCAGTTAAGAGATTTATGAAATCTTGTTAGGACTACCCTATTAAGATATTTACCTTAATTCACTTGCTAAAATGTATCAGTACGTGATCCTTCAGTTTGCACTATAGATGTTGATTACAAATCTCCTCTTTCCAATACTTATCTGATCTCAAAATAAAATGTAGCTCTGTTCTGTCCTTCACTTCTCTGCTCGGTCACTCTGCCTAATCTCTACATCTAATAATCAAAACACTTCTCTGTTCCACGTACATGAGATCTCCTCCATTCTACTTACTTGCATACATCATCTTAGGGTTTAGATCTCACCTTATATAAATATTTGATCAGGCTTCTAGATCAAGATCAACGATCCAGATTCATTACTTATGTCGCTTAAGCATTCCATTTTTCTAGTAGGCTACATGGCTTACATAGGGATTAATGATTAGAAATACAAAGCATAATCAAATCCTTTATTCTCTCAACAATCATTAAATCTCACATAGAAGTCGGCCAAAATGGTTTATGCTGCGGGAGCATCACCATGATGGCATCATTTTGAAGATCCTGGAATGCATATGGACCTATATGGTCACTTTATTATAATATGGCTAAAATAAAGCCATTAGAGTCAAGTTTTAATGTTTAAGGGGTCATAAATGTTAAGTTTCTTAGTGATAAAGTCTAAATGCTTTGTAATTGCTATGCGGTGACAACTAGGTGTCAACCCATGCCACTTTGTGGATTTAGTTGTGGCAATAAGTGTGTTAGTTAGTTTTGACAATGACAACTAGGTGTCAACCCATGCCACTTTGTGGATTTAGTTGTGGCAATAAGTGTGTTAGTTAGTTTTGACAAATGTACCATTCGGTCATTTGTGAGTTAGTTTTGTGTAGGATTGTATAACCGATCAAGAATCAGTTCTTCTTCATAGAACTTTTGAATGTAATTAATGGAGGGAGAGTAGGAACAGATGTAGGAAATCGATTTTGCATGTGAGGAATTGGTTTGTGTAACCGATGGAAAGAAGTTAAAAAGTCCATCGAATGGATTTGGTGTGAGTAGTGATAGAGAGGGAAGAACAATGTAATTCAGAAGGTGGTGAATAGAAAAAGGTTGTGTATTTGATATGTGGAAATCTAATGTTGTAGTCTTATTCTTGTATGCATCTTGAATACTTTATGTTCATAGATGATCATGAATGGTTTCTTGAATTGTGATTGAATGGGATCAATTTCATCTATTGAATCCAATATTTAAAGTGAGAAGGAACGAGTTGGGTACAGGAAGATGGCAGATAGAATACAAAAACAAAGGTAACTCGTGAGCATCAATCTTACAGTGCACATGATTCTCAAGGAATCGGGCCATTATAAACTTGTTGAGTGTTCCTAGTATAAAGTTGTTCAAATGAAATGGTGGCAGACTTTGCTACAGTCCAGGAAGAACCCACGATAGCCCAAATTATTGTAATGGTTTCTTTTAATGTTTGCATCTTCATGATAAGCATCAATATGTGGAACGATGAAGTGATATGGGGTTGTACTTGTGAAATGAATTTGAGTTCTTTAGCTTAATGTTTTGAGGTACATTCATTGTGCAATAAATAGCCACACTAATTTGCAGTGGCTAGAGTTTTGAGATCTTATAACATATTTCTGGTCTTCATTGATATAGTGTCGAGTCAGGTTGGTCTTGGAACCCGAGCTATATCAAGTATGAAACATTTGTTTTGATTGTGAACTGATCTTGGTTTGAAGATTATGAAAGCTAATGTGGAGAAAGTTAGGAAAGGGAATAGAGATTTGAAGGAAATGTTGTAGATCCTTGGAATGGACCTATAGGACAACTAGTTCTTGGAAGGAGAGTGATTTGGAGTGTTTTGTTTACATCAGTTTACCTTGGTGTTTGTGCCATTACAAACACATATGTCAAAACTGGCTTGCTTGACATATGAAGTCTCTGATGCTCAATCAAAACTATTCTCCATATATTGGTGCTTGGCACTGACTTTTCTATACAACTCGACATAAACTTCTCGGTAACTACTAAAGTACTCGGCGACCTCTGACTTGCTTGACAGTAACTATTGCTCGATAACAATACATAATACAAGTCTAAACATAACTTGGCCTTTATAAGATGGCTTGTTCGCAGTGATGACTGACCAAGATTACCTTGAAAATGACTAATTGTTAGACACAAATAGACAACATAACATAGGGATCAACACAAACTATACAAATTGCCCTTACATGGGGACTTTTGATATAAATTGCTTTCAATTGAAAGTATCTAGTTTTGATAGAAAGTACTTTCTATCAAAAGTATGTGAGTAAATCTGCACTTTCATGATTTTTGGGACTAATTCCTTCCTTCGAAAAATTATAACCCACTATTATGGGTTCACCCTAAAAGATATTTTGGATTGAAGTCTAATTGTTATGACGGGAATGGATGATGAAACCATCTGGTGTGGATCACAAACAAGGGAGTATTCAGTTAAATTGGGATATAAAGTGTTTGAAAATGAAGTGAGCTTGCAGTATTGGTCTAGAAATATATGTTGGAATAAGGATTGCCTACCAAAAATTGGTGTCTTTGTGTGGATCACCTTTAGAGGGATAATTCTAATTGGGGATGGATTAAAAAATATTAATTTTGCAAGACCGTTTAAGTGTATGTTATGCAATGGTCAAGAAGAGACTTTGGTTTATTTTCTATTAAATTGTGAGTTTGCTTAGAAATGTTTGAAATATGTTATGAATAGATATAATTGGCAGAGCCCACTTCCAGAAATATTGAGAGAGATGGGGGAAAATGGCTTATGTCATGGATGAAGACCACTTTCTAGCATCTGAAAAATCATCCCATCAACAATTATTTGGGAGGTTTCAAAGGAGAGAAATAGACACATTTTTTAGGACAAGGTGGAAGGAATGGACCATTTTTTTGTACAATTAGAAAGGGCTATCTCAAAGTTGGTCAATAATTTTTCTTCTCATATCAATTTTCCAAAGACCTCTTTCAACATAGAAGATAGAAAGATACAAAATATTGGCCATTGGTCAAATTTATGCCTATTAATGGGAACACTTAAGTTAATATAATTAGAAAAGAGGTAATGGAAAATAGGAAACTACCAGAGAAAGGATGGATCAAATTTAAATTTGATGGGGCTTCCTGAGATAACCTAGGTCCTTCAAGAGAAGACTATGTAGCTTGAGATTGGTAAGGAAACATTCCTGTGGTAGGAGCAAACAAATTATGTGATGACATGAATAATGAGGCTAAAGTATAGACTACCCTCATAGTCATTAAGGTGGCCAATAAATTGAATGTGGAAAAACTCCATTTGGAAGGAAATTCACATATAATTATAAATGCAATTGTGAAAGGAGAAACAAGAGCATGGAATTGAACAAATTCTTGAGAAAAAATAACACATGGTTGGGACCATTTCTAGACTTCAAAGTTTCTCATGTAAAGTGAGAAGGGAATGAAGAAGCAAACACTATGTCCAAAGTTGGGGTGAAGTTGAGGGAGACAATGAAAGATCTGGATGGAAGGGATTTGGAATTATAGCCTTTGGAGGAAGGCTATCTTCAAAGTGTGAGTGGAGACTGATGATCTTTGTGTGCTTTTGATCTTCAAGGGGAAGGGAACCCTTACCCATAGGAGGAAGGTAGTAAAGTTTAAATTTAAATTTAAAATTCAATCAAAATCCATATTTATCAGCGTGATAATCAATGAAGGGAGGATTGATGGGCATGTGTTTAAAATTAAAATTTAATGATACCCTTTTTGGAGAACTTTTGGGATCTACAAACAAAGTCAAAATCAACCTTCAAATAAAAAATGTAGCCTTTGACCTTTTATGAGGGTCAAAGATGACCTCCCTTAGAATTGGAAAATATTTCTGGGTTTTGTAGATCTCGCAGTTTCGGTTTAAGTTCACAAAAATCAACAATTTTTGAGACTGTTTGACAGGGTATTCAGGAGGTTCTTTTTCAGAGGTAAGTACCTTTATCTCTTCATTTCAACATTAGTCATTTACATTTACTTTCCGTATCAATACAATTCAAATGTAAGTGTAAAATATTGGTTTTGGGGTCTCTTTTATGTGCAAACCATTGTTCTAGGACCCCATACACTATTTTATCCTTTACATTTTGGTGAACCCAACATACTTACTCTCCTTTCTTTTGTGGATTTAGATGCCCTATTGTGTTAGATTTGTGGTTGATCTTTTCTTGCATTAAGATTAGGTTTATTTATGCCCTTGCATTTACATTTCAAAAATCCAAAAAAATTGCAAAATCTCTTTAAAAATACAAAAACATTTACATTTTCATGCTTTTAGTATTCAACATGTATGATTCTTGTTTTGAGTACTTTGATTAGGCTTTTGTTGTTCAAGATGATAGATACCTTAATGAGGTACGTGAAAGTGAGGATGAAAATTGTTTGAATGAGATCTCCATTGATCCTATTCCTATTTTACCCTCCCCCACAACCTCTTCAATTGACCTTTACAAAGATGAGTTAGGGATTGATTCTTCTCCTAATCTATGTCTTTTCTATGAGCCTATTTTACAATACAATTTACCTTCTTTCCCCTTTAGGGATCAAGCTTTAAGGACTTATGGCACTCCTACAATGCGCTTTATGGATAGGGATGATAATCCTCCTATTTGGGATGAACCTTTGGATTTGGATGTTGATTACTCTCTTCCTCATGAAACCATTATGGATAATCCTCCTATTTGGGATGAACCTTTAAAATTGGATGTTGATTACTCTCTTTCTCATGAAACCATTATGGATAATCCTCCTATTTGGGATGAACCTTTGGATTTCGATGTTGATTACTCTCTTCCTCATGAAGCCATTGTGGATAATTCTACTTTTTGGGATGAACCCTTGGATAAATACATTGATTTATCCCCTTCTTGTGAAGAATTTTTGATACAAAAGAATGACATATTCTCTAAAACACACTTCGCTTATGCGAAAGAATATGAAATTATAGATCCTTCACCTCATGAGGCATTATCAAAGAAAGATAAGAATTCCCTTAACGCTCTTCCTCTTAGTGGTGATCTTATGGGAAATCAAGATTCTACTTACCATAGTATTACTTATATCTATTCCAACCCATTTCCAACTGTGGTTCCAAGTGTTCCTTCGGTTGTGTCTTCCATTCATATCACTTCCTACACTTTTACCAGTGTTCCTAATCTTCCTAATCCTAATCCTATCTTTCCTAATCTGATTCCTAATTCTCCATCTGCTATTCCTAGTTTTTCCCACACTTATGTTGAGGTTCAAACTATGGTTCATGATGTGCAAAGATTATTCAAAATACCTTCTCCTTATTATCCAATCCATAAAGATAAGAGAAAAGAAACTTCTCCTTTGAAATTTATTCATAATTTTACCCCTCATTCTGATATAATGTAGATCTTTTCCCCTCTTCTCTCACAACTGGGGGGCAAGAGGTGTATCTTCATCTAGTTTCCTAGAATCCATTAGGTCTTTTATTGGGGCTTAATTGGTATTCTTTCTCTCCTACTTTTCTATGGCTTTGCATTATGTTTATAATCATCCATAGAATCTCAATTTTCTTTTCAAGATATCTTTTTGAAGACATTTGTTTTGCAAAGGTATCCCTTGTCCTTATCTCTAGGGGGCAAGGTACCTCTTTCTTTCTCTTTGTCTAGGGAATTGCTTTCCTTATCTTAGTGGTATTTGTTTATATTGCAATATTATTTCATCATATTGATAGATGTTTTGACTATGGATAACCTTCTTATATGAGAAGTTGTTGTCCTAGGTCGTCACTTCTTCTCTATGTTGCAAATTATATTTTTTATAAACTCTCACCCTTGCTTTGGTATTAGAGTTGTTTTCCTCATTCCAAAGATTCCTCTTCCTCTTCTTTGCAGGGGGCTTGATGATTGAATCTTTGTTCCCGCCTTTGAAAGATGATATTTTATCTAAAGCACTCCTCTTTGGTGGGGGTCTTGTTGATAAGATCTCTTCCATTTGAGGATCCTTTTCCATGAGTGACATATTATTTTCATGATTATCTATACTCTTGGATGTAGGGGTCAATATCCCTTGCTAAGAATATGGTGTACATTGTTGTAAACATGATATCTCCTTGCATTGTGAAGTTGGTATCCTCTTCCATCTTTGTTCCTACACTTGGGGAGCAAGGATGTCATCTCCTTCTTTTATGTCTTTTCGGGATTCACCTCTTTCCTTGGTTAAGCAGTATTTATCTATTATGTGATATCCAATCATACATGAAAATTTTGGTTTACATTGAGGATCTTTGTCCTTGATCACAACCTATTTTGTTGTTTGACATTGGGTTTCCATGGTTGATATATCTGTCACCCTGGAAACTGAACAGTGTGTTATCCCTCATAAGGGTTACTTTCTTTTCACTTCTTGCATGATATCTCTTTACATTTTGTCCCTTTCGTGGCCTCATAGGAGCTGTGACCTTCTTGGCTTGGACTAGGTATTGTTTGTGGATATTATCTTGACGCTGAGGAAGGATTTATCCTTGTTCTTTTTCTTTCCTTGACATGTCAAAATAGTATGTTTTTTCCATATTAAGGAGGGGGGCATATATAGGGCCTCCCTTGTACTATAGTTTTTTATTTTTACATGCTAAATCTTGGAAGGTAATGCACATAAGTTGCTAAATCCTGAAAAGACACGCATTCATATGCTAAATCTTCCAAGGGTAACACACATAAGTTGCTAAATCCTTAGGAGACACGCATTTCATATTCATAGTGATACAGGAAGGTGGATCTATGAGTATTCTAGAAGCTATCAAAAGATGCATTACAATTAAAAGCACAGCTTATGGGTGAACCTGTTGGGCTCTCCCTCCAGGTTGATTCATGGTAAGGTGGGCATCTTACTAGGCGAGGTAATCACTCTTTTTCCCTCTCTCTCTTTTCGCTTTCATGCTAGTAGGACGAGATCATGAAGCTATGTTATTTATAATGTTTCTCTTGTATTTCTTATGTAATCATTTATGCTTTTATAATAGCTTTCCAAATATGATATTAGTATGAGAAATATTTCTTCGCAAGGTTTCTTATGCTAATTGATTTGGGTTGTTTAGTACTAACCCTTGTTCTTTAGACACCCTCATGCATGTATGTCGAGTTAGAATCCTTAGTCTGGGGGCTTGTGTCCTTAACTAAGTGTTAGTTTATCTTGTTGTGAATCCACTTGGATCTCTTCTTTCTTTTCCTTTACCAAGAGTTTGCATCGAGTCCATACTCTTGCTAAAGTGGGGGCTTAATGTATCATCTTAAAATGGAAGCACTTCCATGTTAAGAGCATTTATCCCTCTGAGTAAGTGGTTTGGGGTCATATCAGACACCTTGAATTGATCTTTTCTTTGATCTGGCTTTCTCCCCACTTTCCACTTCTTTTTTGCTTCATTCTAGGTGAAATTAGGGTTAGGATCCCAAGGATTCTCCTTAATTTCCCTCTTCCATGGCTCTATTTTCTAGGAAAGATTTAGAAATAGGTCCTCCTAGCCTTCATCATAGTCATCATAGGATTTTGTGCCTATCACTGGCATTCTATCCTATTCTGATATCATTTCTAGGTCTCCGGGCATCCCCGGGACCTCCTGTCCTAATTCTAACTAGATCTGAGTCCAAGGTCAAATTCAAGGTTGATCCTGACTAGGTCAGGATTGAGCTCAAACTTGACTAGGTGAGGATCGAGGTCATACCTGACTAGGTCAGTTACAACCTCAATTTTTCCCCCCTCTTTCAAATCTTTAAATTCCTTGATTTTCGGGTATCGGTTTCGGGGATATTTATTTTCCCACCTCCGGGTTGGTCATTTCGGGTTTTGAAATGGTAAATCCTCTAATTACATTTAATCTAGGTATATTTTCTAAAGGTTAGGACCTAATTGGGATTTAATTCTCCAAGGTGGCCCCTCTAGAGGATTGTTCCCTAGTTCACTATAAAAGGAGGCCTTCCTCTCTCATTTTATCCATCAAGTTTCCGAGCAATCTCATGATCAAGGCATCAAGTTTGCAATCTCCTCTCTCAAGCTCTCAAGGTGATGAATCAAGAATCCATTCATGCAAGAATCCATTCAAGTCCTCTTCTCCATCCAAGTTCTCCATTGAAGATCAAGGATTCAAGCATTCAAGCCATTGAAGGGATTTGGTTCAAGCATTCAAGATTTATCATTCAAACCTTAGATCTAGCCATCATGATGGTGTGATCTTCCTTCAAGATCCTTTTGTTCATCTTCAAGATCCATTCATTCTTTCCTCAAGGTGGATTCCAAGCATACAATCATGGAGGTTTGATATACATTTGTTGATGTTCAAGCTCTCATATTAACATACTTGATTACATTCAAAATACAATTACATATCTATCAAATTGCATAGCTTCATTGTTAGATCTATTTCTACTACTTACTAGCATTCTTATTTCAATTTCAATATTAAGGTTGATTCCAAACCGGGGTTTGACCAAAGCAAACCCCTCAAACAAACAACAAAAACCCTCTTTTTCTTATAGGTACAGGTGCAAAATTTTGGATTTGAGAGTAGATTTGGATACCCTTTTTGGTGAACTTTTGGGATCTGCGAACAAAGTCAAAATCAACCTTCAAATAAAAAATGTAGCCTTTGACCTTTTATGAGGGTCAAAGATGACCTCCCTTAGAATTGGAAAATATTTCTGGGTTTTGTAGATCTCGCAGTTTCGATTCAAGTTCACGAAAATCAACAATTTTTGAGACTGTTTGACAGGGTTTTTAGGAGGTTCTTTTTCAGAGGTAAGTACCTTTATCTCTTCATTTCAACATTAGTCATTTACATTTACTTTCCATATCAATACAATTCAAATGTAAGTGTAAAATATTGGTTTTGGGGTCTCTTTTATGTGCAAACCATTGTTCTAGGACCCCATACACTATTTTATCCTTTACACTCATGTAAGGGAAGCATCTAGGATAACTTAATCCTATCACATGAGAAGGTGGTGAAGGGCATTTAGATGATAGATTGGTATTTTGGTCACTTATTTTGTATTTAGTATTTGGTAGAATAGAGAAGATTATAGAGGGGTGCTATAGAGGCCAATTTCACTTTGAGGACAATGAGACAGTAGCAATGCTTCCTTGGAGAGGTGACAAGGAAGCACAAAAAGAGTGTTTTCATGGTTAACAACCCATAGTTCTAGGAAATTTTTGAATTTCTTTTAGGTCATAAATTCATGTTCACATATCACATGTTCATATCCAACATTGACATATTTTCGGCTTTATTGGCATGGAGTTTGGAATTAGACTCAAAGGAAACAACAATATGGGTGATGAAATCATTTTTTAATCCAGAATGACTGGGTGAACTAATTCCCATGGTGGTGTCAGTAGAGCTAGGTCTTGGATTTAGGAATGTTTAGGGGAATTGGAAGGCAGTTGAAGGGACAACAAAGGAAATCAAACCCTTTCTCATATGGAGAGCTATTTCTAACAAGGAGTAAAGAGGGAGGACACTCTAAATAGTTGGAACTTGTTGAAAGGTCACCTGCAACTGAGGGAAGTGGAAAAGAGAAAGAATGAAAGGGAGGTCTGGGAGGAAAGGTTAGCAAAAAAGAAAAAAAGAGGTGGAATATGCACCACAAGACTATTGGGTGAACATACCAATGCGCAAGGCAAGGAAAATGTAAAACGCGGAGTCTTCTTTATTTGTTTTTTGTGTTAAATGTTGAATTTCTTTTGAATTATAAGGGTATATGGCAAAGGCCCTACGTTGTTTCATTAAGGGCATAGGTAGTAGATATTCCAATAGACTTGTAGATAGTATAGAATGTTTATGGACCTTGGTGTTTGTTGGAAAGTTGTCTATACTGAAGTATATGACTAGATATAGTGTTTTCATTATGGAAACAAAGTCATATAGCAGTTTGGTGTCAGCACACTTAGTGTAAAGATTAGAATTCAGTTAAGTGTTGAAGACTGGACAATGTATAGAGTTCTTGCAGCTTAGAGCATCAATGCACATGTGTACGGATGAATTATGGTATGCGCCCTGGAAGTTAATCTTGTTAGACTATACTTATGCTTATTTTATGAGCGCATAAGTAGATATGCAAAGATGTGAAAGTTACAGTCAGTTGAAGTTGCATAACCAGTGTGTGCCAGCAGAGAACAGAGCTTAGAGCCAACAGTTAGCATTTTGGTTTGTGATTGTAATGTAATATTGTAAAGGTCATGCGCCTATTGTATTTAGGTTGCCGACATGTTTATAAGTATAATTGTAAGCATGCTTAAGCCAATTCATTTGGAAGCATTATTTGTAATTAGTTATAGGGTTGACCTATTTATGTATTTTGTATGAGCGCATAAATATAAGGTGCACCCATTATATTCGATATGGAAGTTGTAAAAGAGTTGTGATAAGTAGAGAAAAGGTATGCGAAGACAGCATAAGATGTATTAAAGCTTTGCTAGAGGTCAAAGCATCAGCACACCAAAGGAACTGATATGACAAGCAGTGTTACAGTGACAGTTCACCAACAGATATAGTGTGTATCTAAATTCAGAAGGTTGTAGCCTTGATCATTTGAGCAGTGAGCTCTAGGATAGTGAGTCCACTCCCATAATAGGGATCATTGTAAAAGACTCCTAACAAGGTCTAAACCTTAACAAGATCTACTATACTTAACTTAAAGCATTGTAAAGCTACCCCTAACAGGGTAAAGGATCTTCTAACAAGGATCACAAAACACTAGTGCAGAATATTAGTGGGTATCAAGTCCCACCGAGGTTTTTACCTATTTGGGTTTCCTCGTATCCATATTGGTGTCATGTGTTGATTTCATGTTTCATGTTTATGTTTAATTCAGTTCTTAAACATTTATGTTCTACATAAAGATTAAAGTAAAAATTTAAATTTCAGTGAACACTGATTCACCCCCCCGCCCCCCACCTCCCTCTCAGTGTTCCCATTCCTAAAAATTGGTATCAGAGCTCTGGTCCTCATCACACAAGTTTAACCACTTGAGGAGATCATGGACAAAGTAGAAATGAAACATCTGAAAAGAAATCTTGAAGCTTCTCTTGAAGATCTGGACAAGTCAGAAAGAGAATCTGAAGAACTAAAGGATAAACTCAGTGACACTCAGTTAGTCATCAAGAAGCTAAGGAAAGATTTGAAATAATGCTCTACCAATGATCTAGGGACAATGGTAAAGAAGCTCAATGAAGAAAACAAATCCTTAAAAGAAAAACTTGAAGAGATTGATGATAAGCTGACTAATAATCAAGCAGTCCTTGATGAACAAATCAAAGAGAACCTTCAGCTGAATGAAGAACTAAGGAAAGAAAACATGGAAATATTGGAGCTAAGAAATAATAAAGAAAGCTTGGAATCTGAATTGAAAGAATCAAAGAATCATATTGACAAATTACACACCAGTGCTGATTTGGTAGAATCTCAGTTGTATGCAAGAAGAGCCAAAGGAGACACTAGTTGTATTGGATACAATGAAGCACAAAATCAGATTGACAATATGGGAGCAAGAAAGAATTCACAAAAGGACTCTACTGATGTTGAAAAGACTGAAGATCAAACCATAGATAATGGTGAACCACCTAAGAATGAGCACAAGAAAGTAGAACGTACCTATTTTTCTTGTAACAAGCATGGACACATTGCGAGGAACTGTACAGAGGTAAAACCTTTTAATGGTTACTATTATTCATGCAACAAGTTTGGTCATAGAGCTAGAATTGCAAGACTAGTAAGAAGAATAGAATTCAGCAAGATCAGAGAAATCACAACCAAACAAATGTAAGAAGTGCTCAGAACGTTACATGCTAGATATGTAACTATAATGGTCACACAACAAAGCAATGCAAAATGGTGACTCACATCAATGCGCCAAGGAATATAAGACCTCCAGTCATATGTCACTCTTGTAACAAAGCTGGACATATCTCAAGGTTCTATAGATCAAAAACATAAGGTCAGTGCCCTAAAAAGGCCAAAGAAATAGTCTTGGATCCCGTAGGAGAAGTTAAATTTGTTAAAGCCTCAGATGATGCAAGCATGATTTGGTCAGAGAAAAATAAGGAGAAGACTTATGAGAATGTATTGGATGCATCCCTAGTGGACACACCCTCTACATCTACATGAATGGCCCTCAGGGTCATAGGGGGAGCTAATTTATCTCTAGACCCCTACGTGGCTGGTATACTCATCCTCAGAGTATGCACCTTTGGACTTAAGCTTTTGGAGTGTATAGGAACCCTCGTGCAAGAGCGCACATGTTGATTGTTTGCGGAGCTCAAGTTTGAAATTTTGAAGTGATAGCCTGGTTTACGCGACATGCATTAATGGAGGATTTTTCACTTTTAAAGTACATAGAAGTCATTTGATTGCTCATTGCATTTAAATTTAGAGCGATAGAAGAAAAAGAAGCCTTGGAAGTTGTTGTGAAGTCTTGGTAATTGATCTATCAAAGATTTGCTGCAGTTATTAGTGCATTTGATCGGTTGCAAAAACCCTAGCTTGTTGCACCAATTTGGAAGCCGTCAGATTATCTCTAAAGTTTAGTTGGAAAACAATTAACAAGTAAGTCATGGCCACTCCCATTGTTTATGATGTCACTAAAAAGAAAAAATATGTTTTCAAGAGGCACCCATTTAAATCCACCCTAGATGATTTAGAGGGAGCTTTCTCCTACACGCCTATGGGCATCATGCATGTGGAATACATAAGGGCTTACATCTACTGTAAGAAAGAACCTGTTGGACTAGATAGGTTAAGGGTGCACATGGATACCATGTTGAAACAGGATAAAATAGTCATGGATGAATATGCCAAATGGAATGATCACCCCATTGTTGAGTATGCTACAACATATGAATTCTATGAGACAGAATGGATAAAGATCTTATTGAGCAGAATCCATGATGATCTATTTTGGATTGGAGATGTTCCACTTAGAATCACAAATGACTTAATTCATGAGATGACAGGCCTTTCTAGAACATGCGTAGTCCTTCCTATGGGCAAGGATGTCAGGAAAATGGTAGAACAAGTATGTAAGTCAAGGAGCGATAGGTGCGATATGACTATCAAGCCTATTGAGCAAGCAGACATCAAATTGATGTCAACGATATTGGGGTACATATTTCTTCACACTAGTAGGGTGAATAGTGTATCTGCGGGCACTATTCTGGCTGCCATCAGACTAGTGAAGGAAGATGGAGAATTCAACTTGTGTGAGATCATCAAACATGACAAAACAAAGATATTCAGGTTTGGGTCCCTAATCATCTATATGTACCTTCATATTGTTGGGAAGATATCAGATTTGTACTTGGACAAGTCCATTCCTACCATGCCTCAGATATCCAACAAAGAATCCATAGAGAGTACACTAAGGAATTATATCACATTGGAATTGAAGACTTTTAGAGCTAAGATGCAAATGAGGTATAGGATTCCAGAAAGCATTAGAGAGAAGTATAAGGATTCAATATGCTTTATGGTGGAGACTGATACTACATGTATGGAAGCTGTTGAGCCTAGAACTAAGTGGATTCATCTACTTGGGTATGAGGTAGAGGAACAATTTCTTGAAGCTTATGCTCAGGTACTTCTGTCAGCCCCCAAAGATCCTAATGAACCTAGGTGGGGAACCTATGAGGAAAAGACCAGAGAAGTTGATGCAAAACTTAACAGTGTAGCAACTAAAAGAAAGGTTGCAAAGGTCACTTCTGAGATCTTGAGAATACATGGTGTGTCTCAAGTAGACCTTGATAAAGCAAGGGATGAAAATATTTCCCTAGAATTGAAAGGCGCAGCAATAGAGGAAGGACAAGAAGATCCTAAGTTGAAGAAGATGAAAACTGAATCAGATGACAGTCAGAAGGGTAAAGAAGATAATACTCCTTCTACACCCATAGACACTATTGATCTTGCCACTCCTCTAGAGTATAACCCTATATTCAAGAGGAAGAAAGAAGCTAGCACTAGTCATCCATCCTCACAAGCACTAAGGAGCAAGAAAATCATTCAAGCACCTCCTAAGGCAGGATTCAGACCAAGCCTTAAAGTTTTGAATGCAAGAATTGTTGATGAGGGTAGAATTGATCAAGTAGAGAAGTATTATGACACATATAGTGAGATTGAAAAATCATAAATTCACAGTATGATTGTCAAACATATGATCAAGTTCCAGAACACAGTCCTTGAGTTGAAAACCTCCATTCCAGATAAAGTATGGGATATTTTAGAAAACCTAAAGAGACAAGCAAATGAAGAAGATCTAAGGATCAAAGAAAAAGTATTAGAAGACACTCTTCCAGTATGTTCTATTGAAGAAAGGTCATTGTTACTAAATTTGGTGAAGCCACACTTAAGGACAAAGATGAGAACTCTTCACATTATGAACAAAGACTATGAATTGATAACGAAGGAAATAGAGAAGGCCTTTGATAAGGTGTTATTAGAACAATAGATTAAACCACCTACTATGCCCATTACTCATGCACCTAGTAAGAAAGACAAGGAAGCAGAGACCTTCAATGTACCAGTGACAGGTCCTCAGGACTTAGCGCCCATAGCAGAAACTCAAATAGAGGCAGACAAGTTTGCGCCCATTTCAGAATCTCACGAAGGTGGCACTATTATCATAGATAATGTGGAGATAGCCATGGCGGCTACTAATAAGGATTTGGACAAGTTTGAGGAATAATTTGTTAGTACTGAAGAAGCTGAAATCTTATACAACAATACACCTCCCACTCAGCAAGAAGAAGTACTCATAGAAGATATATCTGATAAGAAAGAAGAAGAAGAGGTAGAAAAGAAAGAAGAAGATACTTCTATTGATCTTGCAAAGGTAAAACTAGAAGTGATGGACAACACTCTCATCACTCCCTCCTTAGCATTGTTGTCAAGCTTGACACCTGACACAAGCAGTTTGGACTCTTGGAAAGAAGAAGACCGGATTAGTTCAGTGTCTTGGATATGGAGAAGGAAAAATAAAAACAAGTTATGAGGAATCCTCTCCTGATAGAATTAGTGAATATTTTGAATAGTTTTCTGCTTGAGGATAAGAAAGTGCTAAAAGTACATTTGGTTGATGATGTGAGTTCAGTCCTCTCACAGTTCAAAAGCAATTTTTCTAGCCTAGAAGAATCTGCATCCATAGTAGCAGAAGAAAAATACTTAAAGAAGAGACTGAATGAGTTAATGAGAAACTTTGCACTAGACTTGAATTCTCTTAAGTCTAGTCAAGCATCCTTGAAAGAGTTTGCTGATGAAGGAAGAAGGATCATTGCAGCATGCATGGATCAAGACAAGCTCACCGATGCTCACTTCAAGAAGATAAAAGAAGTAGAAGCTATGATTGAGTAGGTAAAGAATTCAGTGTCAGACACATCCACTGATGTGAACATGTGCAACAATGTCTACCAAGGACAGATAGACAAGATTGAGAAGGAAGAAAAAGAGATAACAAGGATAAGGTCCATACAGACTCAGTTGAGGAATGGTCTTGCACCCTCTTTAGACATCCTCAATTAGAATTTAAAGGAGATTGATGCCACCATGGTAACTTATGATCATGGCCCCATCAATGACTTGGAGAAGATGGAGAAGCTTCAATATGCATTATGCGCCCATCTCCAGATAGTTAACTCTCTGATAACCTTTTGGAAGAAGGAGATCCAAAACCTCAAGATTGCATATCCAGATGTTTTCCCTCAGTGAGTATGTGTATATACAATTTTTTGATGTACCTTTGTCATTAATGTCAAAGGGGGAGTTGTGTATAGAATATAGAGTATATATATGTATAGGGAGATATAAGATTATGTATAAAAAATGTATAGAGGACAAAAGTTTTTGTGTAAAGGAACAGTTAGCAACTTGGCCATATTCCTTTGTTGCCATCAATGACAAAGGGGGAGATTGTTGGAAAGTTGTCTATACTAAAGTATATGACTAGATATAGTGTTGTAATTATGGAAACAAAGTCATATAGCAGTTTGGAGTCAGCGCACTTAGTGTAAAGATCAGAATTCAGTTAAGTGTTGAAAACTGGACAGTGTACAAAGTTCTTGTAGCTCAGAGCATCAGCGCACATGTGTATAGATGAATTATGGTATGGACCCTAAAAGTTAAGCTTCTTAGACTATACTTATGCTTAGTCTATGAGCGCATAAGTAGATATGCAAAGATGTGAAAGTTACAGTTAGTTGAAGTTGCATAGCCAGTGTGTGCCAGCAGAGAACAGAGCTTGGAGCCGACAGTTAGCATTTTGGTTTGCGATTGTAATGTAATATTGTAAAGGCCATGTGCATATTGTATTTAGGTTGCTGACATGTTTATATGTATAATTGTAAGCATGCTTAAGCCAATTCATTTGGAAGTGTTATTTGTAATTAGTTATAGGACTGACCTATTTATGTATTTTGTATGAGTGCATAAATATAAGGTGCGCCCATTATATTCGGTATGGAAGTTGTAAAAGAGTTGTGATAAGAAGAGCAGAGGTATGTGAAGATAGCATAAGATGTATTAAATCTTTGCTAGAGGTCAAAGCATCAGTGCACCAAAGGAATTGATCTAACAAGCAGTGTTACAGTGACAGTTCACCAGCAGATATAGTGTGTATCTAAATTTAGAAGGTTGTAGCCTTCACCATTTGAGCAGTGAGCTCTAGGACAGTGAGTCCACTCCCCTAATAGGGATCATTGTAAAAGACTCCTAATAGGGTCTGACCCTTAACAAGGTCTACTATACTTAAAGCATTGTAAAGCTACTCCTAACAAGGTAAAGGATCTTCTACCAAGGATCACAAAACACTAGTGCAGAATATTAGTGGGTATCAAGTCCCACCGGGGTTTTTACCTATTTGGGTTTCCTCGTAACCATATTGGTGTCATGTATTGATTTCATGTTTCATGTTTATGTTTAATTCAGTTCTTAAACATTTATGTTCTGCATAAAGATTAAAGTAAAAAGTTAAATTTTAGTGAACACTGATTCACGCCCACCCCGCCCTCTCAATGTTCCCATTCCTAACAGTGTTAATACCAAGACATTTTTATTTAAGGATATAGATAGGGTATTTGGTAGTGATGGAATAGACTTGGTGAAAATAAGAATAAATAAAAATAAATATTTTTTAAACTTATTTATATTTATTAATAAAAATATCATATATCACTAATAAAAAACAATAAAGTCATGAGAAATTAGAACATATTTTACACCTAAGTCTTATATTTTTAGGGATTTAATAAAAATAATAATATAACTATATATTAAATTGATATCTATGTTTTTGTATTCTAGTAATTGCTCCTTGGTGTGCAATGGGTATACTAAAGAGGTGTGGAAGGCCATTTAAGGAATATTTTGGTCTATTTATTACATATATTGGTCTATTACTTGAGGTCAATTGGTAGTAAATTTGACAAATCATGTTTTTTTGTGCAATGTAGGTCTTAATGATGAAGTGATAGCTTCAAATAAATTATGCATCCACTCAAAAGGATCTAAATATATGACTAAAATAAAACCTTTGAAGTAGGAAGATAATAAAGCTTCTTACCAACATGTTCATGTTATGTTTGCAATACAAAGAGAGGAGAGGGAGAGGGATAGTGGGAATAGAAAGAGGAAGAGACATAGGGGTAAAGAGTGAGATGGGTAAGGATATAGAGATAGAGAGGATTACACACACACACACACACACACACACACACACAGATGATGATGAAGGGTTAAGAGTAAGAGAGAAAGGTGATAGAGATGAGTGATATAGGGTGTGTGTGTGTGTGGTGCACATTCCCTTCAAAATTGGTTCATTCTTGAACCTGATTGAAGTGCCCTCAATCACTTATTTCTCTAAGTGTGGCCTTAATTCTCCTTTCAAGGGGCTATGTGATAGTTTTCAGGCTTCAACATCAATGGTCCCTTCCTCTTTAGGGGTGGAAAAAACAACTATTTTTTGTAATGCTTATTTTCTTCTTTTCAATGTGTCTTGACACAAGGGTTTAGAATTATAGGGTTAGACCTATGGACTAGGATGTTCGGCCTGTGAAAGGGGGTTCAATTATTGAATTGAAATGGGTTCCTATTTGCCCAAAAACTCTCATCAAATGAACCTCCACTTCTCCTATTTTATTCAAGTTTTTTGAGGATCTTAAAAAGGGATTTCTAATGAAGGGGTGATCCCACAATAGTGGGTTACACTTTTTCCCTTGAAGAAATAACTTGTGGTTTCTCAAAACATATAAGAAGCATGTTTGAGAGAATGCAAGTTTTTTATCAAACATAATTTTTATGTTTGAGTGAACCCACACACATCATATGGTTTTCTTGAACATGTGATTTCATACAAGTTTGAGCAAACCCAATGACACAAGGGGGGTTTTCTCGAACATAAGGTTTGATTGAACCCCTCTTTAACCAATTTTTACAAGATCATTTTAAAATCTTAATAATATAGTTATTTTGTCATTATCAACTGTCCTTCTAGGCTCCACACAAAATTTCTAACAAACCCCCTTGGTTGACGAGGTGATTTTCAAATACGAGCGTGCTACATCTCCCAATAGTTTAGTGTCTCTAAACTAGGTGCACCAAGTTCTCTTTTTCTTTGTTAATTTTTGCTTACATTTGTATGTTTTTTAAATTTTTTTAGTCTATTATTAGATTTTTAAATTTATTTATGTAAGTATCTATGTTTGGTTTTCATAGTTTTAAATTTTATTATTAGAAAAATTAAATTTCTTGTCTAAAAAACTTGAAAAAAAATTAAACAACTTTAGAAAACCTTTTTAAAAAATTAGAAAACCATTAAACCCTAGTTCGGTTATAACCCTAGTTTGATTGTAACATATTTCATTTAAGTGTATAATTATACAAGCTACCATAAGTTATCCCTTTTTTAATCAAATTCAACTTGCAAATTATATTACTAGACTTAAACATTTCCCACAAATTTAATAATTTAGGTGGTTTAGAGAAAGACAAGATAATATTATCCCCTCATTTTATTTTCAACAAATTGTGCACATGGTAGGAACACCCACTTGATAAGGATAGTTTTTTCACAATATTTTAGGTTATTTGGCTAACCTATTATTCACATATGGTTCACATTAAAATAAGATGTAATTCCTCTATGTGGCTTGCCTTTTTTAAGCACAGTTGTTGTTTATCAATTTGTGTGGTATATACCATAGGTCTAATGCAAAAATATAATTAGTTGTGTTGGTGCAAACATAAACCATCACTAACATAATTACTAATCCTTTGACATATAGCTAAATGTATTAGTCATTGCTAAAGGAGATATGATAAAAACAAAATTACTTCAATGAACATGTAGTTCCTTTCAAAAGAACAAGAGAAATTTTATAATAACTATCTAAATTTATATATTGTATTAGTTACCTTCCCATTGGATTAAATAGCTAAGTAGTCACTAAGCTATGGGAAACAACTCAACCAAACCATAAAAAAATATTGGACTTAGGATTTCCATTTCAAAATTATTATATCAACCACACTTGAGATATGCCAATCAAAAGGAACAACATGGGACTTACTCTAGAATGATAGCACATATAAAAGATACTTATCCTTTATCATGATAACAAGTGAATGAATATCTATACAATATGGTTCAATTACATATGGGTTCAAGTTCTTTTATGATTTAGGTTCAATTATTGTTAGGTTTATATCATAAAGGTTTGGTTAGCATAGAAGTTGGGATTAGGGTTATGGTCCAAATAGGGTTAAGGTTGGGGTTTAATTTAGGATAGGATTTAATTTAGGATTAGGATTTAATTATATATCAAAATTTACATCTAGTTGATTTGAGATTAAACATTTTTTTCAATTTCATTCCCTTTGTCTGACTTACAATCTATGCATGTATATAATGTACAATCTATGTTTTCATTTACAGTCCATGGACATGTTCATATTATAAATTTCTTGATTTACAATCTAATTTT
Source organism: Chamaecyparis obtusa (assembly GCA_027943335.1). Taxonomy (NCBI): domain Eukaryota; kingdom Viridiplantae; phylum Streptophyta; class Pinopsida; order Cupressales; family Cupressaceae; genus Chamaecyparis; species Chamaecyparis obtusa. Next base: position 188,616 of record BSBK01007899.1, read on the forward strand.
GTTTATGTAGATGTTATTGGATATTATTGTATTATTTGAAGAATATTCAATCATCATCATTTAAAATTATACATGTTGTATATGTTAGATTTTAATATCGTTTGTAGTTAATGACATGCTTTTATTTATATAACATTTTTTTGCATAAAACACATTACACTTATATAATATTTAACAATACATGTTACCCCTAGATAGTCGATTGCACTCATGCAATAGGACTGATGTGCTTGAAATTCATGCATTTTTTTGTTACATCAATATAGAGATTGAAAAAATTAGAGACAACATACATCCCTTTGATGGGGTGTATAAGGACACTTGCATGATGATTTTGACTAGTTTAGAGTGACTTAGGGATCGCTTATGTACTCATACCTCCTTTACCCCACAGTTGTACATGATATTTTTTAAAGGTTGAGGGGGAAGATCTTGGGTGTTGTATCCTTTGACATTTTTCATAACCACATCATGAAGTATATCATCAAACAAGAGGTGTTTCCTTATTATGACGGGAAGGCCAAGGTGAAAACCTTCATTGAAGAATAGCTCTACTATCTAATGAGCTTTTTATTTTGTGTAGACCATAAAGAAGTTGGTATATTTTATGAGTCTATCCACTACCATATAAATTTTGTCTCTTCCATGAATCCTAGGTAGTCCTATTCTGAAGTCTATTAAGATGCTCTCCCATTTTTGGTTGGCAATGTATAATTGTTGTAGTAAACCCACAGGGTGCTTATTCTATGTCTTATTTTGTTGGCATATCTTACATTCTTGTACATATTTTTTAATATCTATCTTCAATCCCTTCCATGAATATTTTTCTCTAATATGTTTATATATTTTGTAGTATCTCTGATGGACGAATGGGGGGTTGTCATTGTACTCTTTCATAATATTTCTCTACATTTTTTATTGTGGATCCAAAAATATTCTTCCTTTTTAAAGGATTGCATCATCCAAAACTTTGAAACTTTCATTGGGCATTCTTCCCTCTAAGTTTTCATTTTCTTGGGGGTCTTTGACATGTTCAACAATGATATCTCCCTTTCAATCTTCTAAAATATTGATGATAGCATTAAGGTGGGGACACCTGGATAAGGCATTTGTGAACCCATTATTGACCTATTTACATACTCTATATCAAATTCATAGTCATGGATCTTGCTTACCCATTTTTGTTGATGGTCATTAAGATCTTTTTGGTTCAATAAGAAACGTAGGTTGTTATGATCATTCTTGACAATGAATCTCCCGCAGACTAGAAGTATTGCCAAAAATTTCTAAGGCATTGTATTGTGCCCAACATTTCTTTATCATATATAGAATAGTGTTTCTCTAATTTTGTGAGCTTGCGGCTTTCAAATGCTAGTGGATTTTTATTTTGCATGAGAACCACCCCAATCCCTTCTCCTAAGGTTTCACATTTTAACTCAAATGACATTTTGAAAGCAAGAATTTCTAGGATTGGGTATGAACTAATGGTTTCCTTGAGTTTTTCAAAGGATTTTTGTTCCTTTTCATTCCATGTTAAGGCTCCTTTATTTGTCAAATTAGTGAGGGGATCAACAGTTTTGCAAGATCCTTTTAAAAAATTCTTTTAATAACTCCACAAACCCACAAATCCTCTAAGTTAGGTTAGGGTTCTAGGTTTTTATCATTCTTTGATGGCTTTGATATTTTCCTAATAATAACTCACTCCCTCTATATTGATTTTATGCCCCAAGTATAGTATCTCTTCTAACCCAAACTCACACTGTGAGATCTTGGCATATAGTGATTCTATTTCTAAAATGTTCAAGACTTCTTTGACATGTTTGAACATTCTTCTCATGTTTTAATGTAGATAATTATATCATCAAATAATATGAAAATAAATTTCCTCAATTATTGTCTGAAAAATATGGTTGTTGGTGAGGCCAAATGGGAGGATGAGGAATTAAAAATGTTTATAATGGCATCTAAAAGTTGTTTTACGTACATCCGCTTTCCTCATTTTGATTTGATGGTATCCTAGCCTTAAGTAAATTTTGGAAAAGTAAATGGATCATTGTATTTCATCCATTAGTTCATATATCCTTGGAATAGGATACCTATTTTTTATGGTTTTCTTATTTAGGGCTCTATAATCTACACACATTCTCATGGTTCCATCATTTTCTTGACAAGTACTATTGAGGAAGCAAAGGGACTACTACTTGGTTGAATGCAAATCATTTATAATAACTCTTGATGGTTTCCTCCTTCAATTTATGAGGATGTCTATAAGGATTTTTTTATCATTGGCTTTTATCCTTCCTCTTATTCTAAAGAGTTCTCAAATCCTCTTTTTGGGTGGAGACCTCAGGGAATTTCCTCAAAAACCCTTTTTTATTTTTTTAATATGGGGAAAATATCTACATGGATTTCTTTCTCAAAAGTATATGACCTATCTAAAGCCATACATTGGTCTATCCATTCTCCATGGTAATTCCTAATGATTCATTCCATTCTTTTACATGATATTATCTTGGGAGAACCATCAAGTAGTCCTCTTAATGTTATTTCTTTTCCTTCATATTTGAAACATATTTATGAATTAGGGTTTTCCATAGTGAAACATCCTAAGGAATTCATCCAAGGAATTCCTAGGATAACATCTTTTTATAAGTTCACAACATAAAAGTCTCCTTTAATTGTGTTTTCTTCTAAGGCGATCTCCTATTGTGAAATGACCTTTGTACATCGGTCGATATAATCATCTACTAAAGCCACTTTGAAACCCCTTGAAATATAGGGTCTTCAATATTCTTTTTGTCACCGAGTAATTATTAATGAAGTTATAGAAAGCATTTGTGTCGACCAAGGCAATCACTTTTTTCCCTTTAAGTGATCCCTTGGTTCGCAAGGGCTTATGCTCATTTTCTTGAGCAATGGTTTTTAATGGTCCATGTTCATGTTCATCGATATTTTCTCTTTTTATAGGATTTTTATGCTCATAAGTTACCTTAATTTTATGTAATTATCCTCTTTTTCATTGGTTATCATGCCCCCATGGTTCTTTCCATTTGAAGCATAAACCTTTTTTCATTAATTCATATTTTTGCTTGTGTGATTCCTTGCCTTGGCATTCATGTCCTAGAGTCAATTGTATTTTGCATAAATAACATGTTTTCCCTTATTATCTCTTCTTGGTCCTTCATACTTATTCAGTGCCCTACATGGAGGATTTTTGGGTCTCTCTTTTGAATCATTGGATTCAACCTTTCTTTCTTTTTTTATTGCTTCTCCTACTATTTGAGGTTTTAGGGGTTCACTATATTTTTGGAGTCCTTAAGCCCTTCAATAAATAAATATGTGATTATTATTTGGGATAGGTCAAGGACCATGATGAAATTTTTTTGAAACTCATTGAAAAATTCCTCTACTATCCTTTTCTGCTTTATTTGTGTAATTTTCTTTAAGTACTATTCAGGATGTTTGTCAAATCTGCTAATGAGTTTTTGAGATAACTCTTCATATAAAGTTATATTTTTGTGGCCCAAGGAGAGGAGTTTTTGGTGCCACCATTCATGTTTTATTCCTTCTAAATGGAAGATATAAAATTGGAGTGCATCCTCTTTGGTCATTGGGATGAGGGTGAAATAAGTGTTTAACTTTTATAGCCAAGCATGAGATTTGACTTTCTCTAATCTATAAAAATTTGGAAGTGTCATCTTTTTTAATTTATGTTTGAGATCCTTATCTAAACATCTTCTTGCTCTCTTAGGTTACTCATATCTTTGTGCTTCACAATATTCTATAAATTATTTTATAATTTCCTTGATTTGTGGATCAAGAATTGCATAGGCTCTAGCATTATATATAGTGCTATTTGTAGGCCAATCTATTCCTTCTTCCTCCCTTGGTATATCATCCCTAGGTAGGAAAGGTGGTTTGGGTACCCTTGATGTTGATGACCCATTGTTATTTTTTATGTGTTGGAACTTATGTCCCTTCCATTAGAGGAATTATGCTTGAGGTTATTGATTGAGTTTCCAATATTTTTCAAAGCTTGAAGGAGTTCTTGTTTTGAATGGTTGAAATAAATTTCATGTCGATTAGTAGGGATCTTGTATCCTCAATCTACCAAACCTTTAAGACTCGATAGTATTAGTATAGGTTTTGGAGATAAAATATCCTTGATCACCAAGCATAGTGTGAAGGGTCTTGGATCCCTGAACCCCTGATCCCCTTTTTTTCTTTGTTGATTTTATGAGCCCATTACCCATCAAGGTGTTGGGGTTCCAAAAATCTCAATCCCTAAAAGGGGAGTTGGGAGTCTTGGACCTATAAAACCCCAAACTTTATGGTTTGAGCTAACATTTCAACAAGAGGTCATGGTTTCAAATTTTCAGGGGTCTTCATAATACTAAACCCCGAAACCCCAAAGGGTGATCTATAGTGGGATTTTTTATTCTTCTCCTTTAGTCCTTCAGTTGGTTTGGTCTTAGTTTTGGGGTATTGTTTTTAGTCTTTTAGAGTCTTTAGTTATTAGTTTAATTTCATGCTTTCTACAATTAGATGTTAGTTATTCTTTTGTAGTTAGTTAATAAAATAGACTAATGAGGATTATGTTTAATTTTAGATTTATTAGGAATGTCTATAGTCCTCCCAATGAAGTACAAGTTCCTAGGTTGTGATCCAGCCTCGAAGCTAAGAAATATCCACAATGAGATCATAAAAAATGATATAAGTCATATGGATTTCAATGAGTTCATGAAAAGCATCACCAACCCCACTGGCAAAATACATGACGCTTCTTCCATGATCTTCTCTGGCTTAGTGCATGTAGCAAGTTGCCCAGTGTCAATCCAATCACCAGATCTTATCATGGTAGTTGTAGAACATTATAATCTAATGAAGAGGAGAGTGAAGAACAAGAAATGGGATGTTGTGTTAGATATTAGGTATGATATTATAGAAGATGCATTCCACATTCCCATGATGGATCAATATGTGACTATCTCCTTGGAAAAGGGTTAAAAGGTACTATTAGGATGAGATCAACATTGAGCACAAGATCAATAAAAACTACTTGGGTAGGCCTCAAAAGGAGGGAAAGTTACACAAAATGAACCTGCACATGGCTTATTTAATAGACGATATGAATAACTACATCACCCTCCTAAGTAGGGTATTTGGCCTACCCCAAGCAAAGTAATTGGAGACATGGATGGTAGTATTCATAGAAATAATTAAGAAGAGGGAATATTGGTTGGGGTCAAATTATAAGTGACAATTTGGGTTAACAACTATAAAGGGTCAAGAGTGACCTAAATTTTCATATGACTTCATACAATGTACCTTCTAGCAGCCCATACAGGTTATCTAAGATTATTCAAGAAAGTATCTCTTTAGGATCCCAAAGCATATGTACACAATGTGTATTCTCAGTTGATTCAGAAGTATAAGCTACCATTGGGCAACCCTACATTTATAATTATCAGTGATGCCTTTTTTTTGAGATCATCTTCTCTATTAAGGGGGATTTTTCTCAGAGGATGTCAGAGGAAGAAAAAATGTAGCTAAAGAAGGTCATAAGTCACTTCATACAATTCTAAACTTTCACTTACATCGTAGTAGCTAGTTGTACTCTACAACCTAAGTATTCAAGGTACCCCTCAAACAAGCTGGTTTTGATTGAGCTATGTAGACAAATATCAAATTCTCATAGGTTGATCACAAGAAAATATAAACCATGATTTTAGTTCCCTGTCTAAATTTGGGCCCACACCGCTCAGAGTCTCAAAGAAGAAAAATATATATTCCTAGAGTGGAATGAGGTCCCTCTACATGAGTCATTGATAAAGAGAGTGAAGTTCAATCGAATTCAAACCTTCAACAAGGTGATAGGTGCTTAGTTTAAGCATGAACCCATATTGAGGACCATTGGGTTAACTATGTCAATGACTATGAGGTTTGCATCACGGACTACTACATGATGAGCCTAGACCTGGAACGAGATTCCCTCCAACTCCATATCTCATAGAAGGTTAGAGGAAAGTATTAAGAGGATTTTTTGTTGGATATGTAAAATATTGATAAGGTTTATAATAATCTAATTTTGAATGCATAAATAACATCTCCAGAATCTGATGATATAGAGCACAGGATTTGACATGTAGTTTGGCTTGTGATGGACTGGGTATACAAGTTATTCCAACTAGAACTAGTACCTATGAATCTAAAGGTGGACCCACAGTCCAAGGTAGAGAAAGGGAAGGGGAAGAAAGTAAATGTTCCTATTTTCAATAAGGCATCCTCTCCCTCACCCCAAGAATTCATGGGTCATGATAGAAAGGTTTGAAATATTATATTACACATCTTGTCCATCTCATTGACCCGACAAATCTAGAGGCATATTGCAAGTAGCATTAGAGATACGGGAAACGCCTTTGCGAATAAGTCCATTTTTCAAGGCTTGTGTGAACTAGAAATATGAATTAGAGGAGTTCAAAAAGGAAACCATTCATATAGTTTTAACTCATTTCTACACTATTACGAAGGTGGTTAGCACTCTTAGCTACATGGTCTCAGAAGAAGGAAGCATCAAGAGAAATATAAAGATATGGGGTAACTTTTAGACATATTTGATCTAATAATGAATAATGTTGGTGCTTAAGAATTTATTGATTCAGTGACATTCGTAGAAGGAGGATCAGATAAATTGGATAACTAGGTCAAAGAGATCAAGTTTGTGGTAAAAGACTATAATGAAAGGAAAGAATTGATCAAGAATAAGAGAGATGTGGTGTTGCACTGGATGAAGAAGGTGGAGTAATTTATTGATTCCTTTGATTGCAAGTTATATCAAGACAAAAATAAAGAAAAGACATAATCCATCAACAATATTATTCAACAATTCCAAGGAATGCTTAATAGCATAAACATGAAAGAAGACATTGAATGGATGTACATAGCTAAAGATAGTATGAGGGAAATCATGGAAGAAATTGAAACACTACAAAGTGCAATGACACAATTGAAAATCTTCTGAAAAAAACTAGCAAACTCACCTGGAGTTTATAAAATTGCTAGATTTTGATGAAGTTAATGCCACCATAAATAATTTTTTCCAATCCTTTCCAGATGAGTTGCTAAAACAATAACATTATTTTTTTATTCATATTATTTCCAATTCATTAATTCTTTCATTCATGATATCTGCAACAAGAAAGGAAAAAGAGAAGAAGAAAATGTGAATCATGTTTTTTTTCACAGAAAGCTAAATTTTTGGGGTTCAATCTTCCTTAGAATACACATTTTGGATATCCATGCTGATGCAGGAGCATCTCAGGTCCTTGGCAATCCTGTGTCACCAAAAATAATTTTGAGTTTTGTCTGTGTTGCTCAGTTCCTGCTTTGACCGAGTTGGTTGGTAGTTGGTCAATTTCCTTTGGTTACCGAGTATGGTCGGTTATCTCCTAGGCGGTCGATTATTTCACTGGCGCTCGGTATTGTCTATTTGTTGCTCAATTATCTTGCTTACCGACGGGTCTAGTTTTGTTTACTATTGTGGCTGACTTGTGCATTTATATTGGATCATTGAATTAATGATTGTATCCATCATTGGGAAGCATGTGGTCCCAAATTTGACTGTTACTTTCGTTAATTATGGATCTAAAGGCCGACTTAGCTTGATAGCTTCTTGTATAAATGTAGATGTTTGGTGGTAGTTTAGGAGTCAGTTCAGATAGAAGATAGAAGGCATTAGATTAGAGATTTGTAGCAGATCCTCACATGATTGAGGACTTCTATAATTCATTGTAATATCAGGCCCTAACCGGGAAGGCCTTACAGCCTGGCATGTATGGTTCAAATTGATGATAATATATGACAGATCTGGCATTCTCTCTCTCACTCTTGTTTTTGGTTGCTTCCGCATGTGTGTTGCAGGCTTGGATCATTAGGGTGCACCATTCCTTTGGCCCCTACTACTCCCTACCTTGCGTCATGTGGTATTAGAGGGATGTTAGATCTTGATCTAGGTTTGCAGATCTAGGTTTGTAGGTTCCTCTTGAAGCCCTAGGTGAATTGTTGTGGGGTAGCAGATTGTGATCTAACTTGCAATTACAGAGGGTTGTCAAGATGGTTCATGGGAGACAAGATGCAGATCCAAGATTGGTAGATATGCTAAGACATATTACTGCTAGGTTAGAAGCAGTGGAAACAACCCAAAGAAGAGGCAGACATCTTGAAGATGTTAGTGATGATGAAATTGAAGAAGAACAAGTGAATGCAAAACTTGCTCCTGTTATGGATCAAGGTGAAGAAATATTTTTGAAGGCTTTGACAAGTCTAAATCAACACCAAATTTCAATCCCCCTGAGTATAGTGGAAAATTGGATTTTGATGAATTGGTGGACTGGATCACTGAGGTGGAAAAGTATTTTGAATATGAAAATATCCCTGAGGATAAGAAGGTGAAGATTGCAAGCACAAAGTTGAAAAGTCATGCATCCTTATGGTGGGAACATCTACAATTGGATCGAAAGAGGAAAGGCAAAGACAAAATCAAGGTATGGTGTAAAATGGTCAATAAATTGAAAGGAAAATTCTTACCCTGTGATTATCAGATTAACCTAGTTCGAAAAATGCAAAGTTTGAAATAGAAAGATAGCTCAGTAAAAGAGTATATTGAGGAATTCTATAGATTAGATATCAGATCTAGACATGATGAAGATGATGTGGAAAGAATCGGCAGATACCTAAATGGTTTGAGAGTTTCCATCCAAGAGGAGATTAGTATGGTCAAGTTGAAGAACATTGAAGAGGCTTATCAATTTGCTTTGAAGGCCGAGGAGAAATTGAAGAAGAGACATGAATAGAGATAGAGAGGTCAAGGAGGTAGATTCCCTAGAGGAAGAGGTAGATCTAATGGGGAAAATGGTAGATCTAAACCAAAAAAGACAAATCTAGACAAAGGCAAGACCGAGTGGAAAGGTGAAAGTTCTAGAGGCAGAGGTAGTAACTACCGAGGTGGTTATGGTAGAGGAAGTTTTTGAGGAACTTTTTATAATTGTGGAGAGGAAGGACATAGATCTTTTGAATGTACATAAGCTAGTAAGAAGGCTGGTAGTAGTAGAAATGCTTTGGTGCAAGAAGAGTCACCGAATGAACCTGAGAAAGAAAATAACTTGATGGTAAGGAGAGCACTGTGGAATGAAAGCAAGAAGGGGGATCCGATAAGGAAAAGTTTGTTCAAGACCAGATGTAGAGTTTCTGACAAAGTTTGGAAGGTAATCATTGACAGTGGTAGCTCGGAGAACCTGACATCTGAAGAAATGGTCACAAAATTGTAGTTGGAAAGGTTGGTACATTCGAAGCCCTATTATATTTCATGGATCAAAGATGAACATACACTCCTGGTAAGTGAACAATGTTATGTGAATTTGAAGATTGGAAAGTACTATGATAAGGTGTTATGTGATATCATGCCTATGGATTGTTGTCATATTTTGTTGGGTAGACCTCGGCAATATGATAGACATGCTATATATGATGGGAGATTGCATAAGTATACTATTGTAGCTGATGGAAAGAAACAAATCTTGTTACCTTTGATGGAAGAACCTGTTAGTAATGTTTGCACATCTATGAAATTTTGCTTGATGGAAGGAAGAAAATTTGTCAATTCCTTGAAGAGGAATGATGTATGTTTTTTTGTGATTCCTAATAAGCCGAGTAAAAAAATAGAGGATAATGTCCCTGAGGAGATTGATAAGTTACTCACCGAGTACAGTGATATCATTTTTGATAATGTACATGATGGTTTGCCACTGAAAAGAAGCATTGATCATTGTATGGATCTAATCCTTGGAGCTAGTTTACCAAATAAGGCACCTCATCAGATGACACCTACCGAGAATCAGGAATTGAACTAACAGATTCAAGAGTTGCTGGAGAAAGGTTTGATCAAAGAAAGTTTGAGTCCTTGTGTAGTACCTACTGTATTGGCACCGAAGAAGAATGGAGAATGGAGAATGTGTACTGATTCCAGAGCAATCAATAAGATAACATTGAAGTATAGGTTTCCTATACTGAGAATGGATGACATAATGGACAATTTGACTGGAGCAAATTATTTCACAAAGATTGATTTGAAAAGTGGGTATCACCAAATCAGAATCAGAGAAGGTGATGAATGGAAGACTACTTTCAAGACAAAAGAAGGTTTGTATGAGTGGTTGGTTATGCCTTTTGGTTTAACTAATGCACCGAGTACTTTTATGAGGCTGATGAATGAAGTTTTGAAGAAATTATTGGGTAAATTTGTGATTGTATATCTTGATGATATTCAGTAAGACCAGAGAAGAGCATTTGTTGCATGTTAGACAATTTTTGCAGAGGTTGAAAGAGGAAAAGTTGCTGATAAATCTGAAAAAGTGTTCATTCATGAAGGAAGAGATTGTGTATTTGGGATTTGTTATCTCAATTGATGGTTTGAAGATGGATCCTGAAAAGGTTGAAGCTATTTTGAATTGGCCTACACCTGTGAATGCTAGTGAGGTAAGATCATTTCATGGTTTGGCAAGTTTTTACCGAAAGTTCATAAGGAATTTCAATTCAATTTGTAATTTTATGACTGAAACTATGAGAGGAGACAAAAGAGAATTCAAGTGGACACATGGAGTTGACAAAAGTTTTGAGACCATGAAGCAGAAGGTTGTTGAATTACCTGTCTTGGCATTACTTGATTTTAGTAAAGTATTTCAAGTAGAATGTGATGCAAGTGGAAGTGCAATTAGAGCTATGTTGAGTCAAGAAGGTAAACCTGCTGCTTTCTTTAGTGAAAATTTGAATGATGCTAGAAGGAAATATTCTGTGTATGATCAAGAATTCTATGCTATTGTTCAAGCACTGAAGAAATGGAGACATTATTTGATATCGAGTGAATTTGTGTTGTATACTGATCATAAGGCTTTACAATATTTGGGTAGTCAAAATAAGTTGAATCAGAGACATATGAAATGGGTTGAGTATTTACAGAGTTATACATTTGTGATAAAGCATAAGAGTGGAGTCACTAACCGAGTTTATGATGCATTGAGTAGAAGAAGATCTTTGATGACTGAGATGAAAATTGAAGTTCTTGGTTTTGAGGAGATGAGAGGTTTGTATGAAAATAACCCTGATTTTTCTGAGCCATGGAGAAAGTGCAGAGCACCTATTCAAGATCAACAAGATACTAAATGGGATGAATATTTTATTCAGGAAGGTATGTTGTTTAAAGGTATTCAATTGTGTATACCAAGAGGAGTAATGAGATCTAATTTGATAAAAGAGAAACATAGTAGTGGTTTGGCTGGATATTTTGGTATTAATAAAACATGGAATTTGCTGAAGGAGAAGTACTATTGGCCGCAGTTGTATAGAGATGTTCATAAATTTGTGAAAAGTTATGGAATTTTTCAAGTTGCAAAAGGAGTAAGTTAGAATACTGGATTGTATACACTTATTGTTGTTCCTAAGAAACCTTGGATTGACATCAGTATGGACTTTGTTCTTGGCTTACCGAAGACAATAAGAGGTAATGATTCAATATTTGTTGTTGTGGATAGATTTTCTAAGATGGCACATTTTATACCTTGTAGAAAGACATCAAATGTAGTACATGTAGTAGATATTTTCTTTAAGGAAATTATCAGATTGCATGGATTACTGAGGAGTATTATCTCTGACCGAGACAATAAATTTGTTAGTTATTTTTGGAAAACACTTTGGAAGAAATTTGGCACTGAATTGAAATATAGTTCTACATTTCACCCACAAACCGATGGACAGACTGAAGTTGTGAGCAAAAGTTTGGGAAATCTTTTGAGATGTTTAGTTGGAGACACACTGAGTAATTGGGATTCTGTGTTAGCACAAGCAGAGTTTGCATATAACAATTCAATGAATAGGAGTACTAGAAAGACACCATTTGAGATTTGAGATTGTGAATGGCACACAACCAAGAGGAATATTTGATTTGAGAGACATTGCTAATGAGAAAAAGAGAAGTGTTGAAGAAGTAAAGTTTGCTGAATATATGAAGACATTGCATGAAGATGTGAAGCTGAAGCTAGAAGACAGTAATTAAAAATACAAAGACAGAGCTGATAGATCAAGAAGACATAAAAATTTTGATGTTGGTAATGAAGTGATGATTCATTTGAAGAAAGGCTGATTTCCTGTTGGCACATATGGAAAGATGAAGATGAAAAATTTTGGACCTTGCAAGATTCTGAGGAAATTTGACAGTGGAAATGCATATGAGATTGAGTTACCTGATGACATGGACATATCACTGATTTTCAATATTACTGATTTATACGAGTATCATGAACCTGATGAAGAAATGATAGTACCGACAAAATATCCTAAGAAGTAGAATGATGAAGTTGAACAGATTTTGAAGGAAAGGGTTGGAAAGAGTACAACAGGAAAATAGTACATGGAATATCTAGTTAAGTGGAAGAATAGACCGATGGAAGATAGTTCATGGATTTCACAGTCTGAGTTAGATGCAGCTCAGACCAGACCTACTAAATAATTTAGAGAATCATTTCAAAATAACCCCAGGTGTCTGATGCAGGAGCATCTTGGGTCCTTGTCAATCCTATGTCACCAAAAAGAATTTGGAGTTTTGTCTATGTTTCTCGGTTCCTACTTTGACCGAGTTGGTCGATAGTTGGTTAGTTTCCTTTGGTTACCGAGTATGGTTGGTTATCTCCTGGGCAGTCGATTATTTCACTGGCGCTTGGTGTTGTCTGTCTGTCACTTGGTTATCTTGCTTACCGACGGGTCTAGATTTGTTTCCTGTTGTGGATGACTTGTTCATTTATATTAGATCATAGAATTAATGATTATATCCATCATTGAGAAGCATGTGGTCCCAAATTTGACTGTTACTTCCATTAATTATGGATTTGAAGGCCGACTCATCTCGGTAGCTTCTTGTATAAATGTAGATGTTTTGTGGTAGTTTAGGAGTCAGTTCAAATAGAAGATAGAAGGAATTATATTAGAGATTTGTAGCAGATCCTTGCATGATTGAGGACTTCTGTAATTCATTGTAATATCAAGCCCTAACCAGGAAGGCCTTACAGCCCAACATGTATGGTTCAAATTGATGATAATATATGACAGATCTAACATTCTCTCTCACTCTTGTTGTTTATTGCTTTCACATGTGTGTTGCAGGCTTGGATCATTAGGGTGCACCATTCCTTTGGCCCCTACTACTCCCTGCCTTGCATCACATGCAGAATTTCATGGTAAACCTATGGATGGAGAAGTCTTTTCATGGAGCTTCATGCATGCATTTAGAAAATAAATCAAATGGGAGGTGTCCAAAGAAAATTGTAGTTCACCCAAAATTTTAAGGCATGTTTTGGCTTTGAAATTGATTCTTTTCTAAGTTATAATCATTCAAAATAAAATTTATTATGTAATAGCATAGTTTAGGAGTATTTTTTGTTAGTATTTGTGGCCTCTTTAGTAAGATCAAATACTATGGAATATAATTAGTAAATTCATCTCATAATTATTGCATTAAAATCATATAGTATCATCCTAAAAGGACAACTTTAGTTGGAGATTATTTTCTATATATGGGATGACTTACTCAGGTGAATATAGAAATTTACAAGGGGTTCAGCCTATCTTGTAAAAGACCAACTTGCATTATGTTTTGTTTTGGTTGAATGAATATAATTATTAGTGCCAACTTGCATGAGCAAGTTGACCCCCCTTTACCTGGTTAATTATCACCTCTTGTTGGCATATACAAGATGAGTCTTGGTGTGAATTAAAGGTGTATCAAAAACATAACATATTGCCTTAGAATTAGCACCTTAGCAGCAGTGAGCAACAGTCAACCTATACTTACTAATATGATCCAAAATAATATATTTCATACTTAATATTGCAGCAGACCTAGAAGCAAACTTAGAGTGATTTATTACAGATCTAAGAAGTTAACTACAATAGACATTGGAGCAGACCTAGTAGCAAATTTAAGGAGTGAAATATAACAGACTTGAGGAGTGAATCTGGAGGATGAAATATAGAAGATCTGGAGCAGTCTATTGGGTGATCATTAAGGACAAATTCAAGAAGAATTGGACATCACAAATTAGGTTCTATCTCTCCATGTCTTTATCTTATCATGCTTGATTTTAGAAGAACATCTATAGATTGCAAACCCTAGGTAGAAATCTAAATATATTAACATGGTATCAGAGACATGGTGGGAAAAATATCATTCAGATTTAAGGGATTCAGTCTTATCTTTTAAAATTTCCAAATTGGGCCTATGGATATTTCACCTCATTCTATTGTTCTTCTTGATAACAGTTCACAATTTCTTGACCTATATTCAACATTGCAAATATAAATTGGGTTAAGTAAAATGGGAATCTTAGTGAATTCAGATTGTTGACAATGACAATAATTATGGAATATAATTTTAATATCAGACAATGAAAACAATTTTCTATCATCTATTAACACATTGCTAGTGCAATAGGTAAGTGAAGATGTGATTAGAAGGAAGGGACTTTACAAAGAGGAAACATTATTCCAGAGCATGGTACAAACAATTCAATGTGCTTGTGATAAGCCTACCTAATGCAAAACTAATACAATCTAGTTATATAGGAAATCTAAAAAATGATGCATACTGCTTGGTAGAAAGCAAACAAAGCTAGATCAAAGAGGGTGGCACTACCATATAAGTTATCTCTAACCAATGGAAGGCTCATTCATTTATTGCATGAACCAAGGACAAAGCACAAGAGTCAAGAAAATATAGCATCTAATTTCAATCACCCAGCAATATTTAGACTGTTGGATTGAAGACTTAATCCAATAGTTGGTGTATTGTTTTGATCTTATTGGAAACATTTTTTTTAACACTTTGCCAGTGGTTAAACAATTCCCAAGTAACAAGTAACAAATGACATTAGAATCATCCAATCCTTTTTTAATATTGGAATTGACAAAGTTACTTTAATTAAATGATGCATCATCCATGATAATCTAGTTCACCTTACGCATTCTAGAATGGGTTCTAGTGCTTATGAAGACAACATAAGACTTAGTGGCGCAAACCAAGGCAGGGAGGATCCAATTAAGGATAATCTAGCCTTGCAGCTTCATAATTATACAGTGGAAAACTCAACACAATAAGATGTTTTAACTCAATTTTAATTAACATGCCTGGTTGTAAGGCCTTCCAGGTTAGGGCCAATTACAAATAGAAACAAGTTCTTCAAGATCCACACAGATCCAATACAATCTTATCTAGTCAAACTCTAAAACAATCAACAACTGATGGAAACCCTGAGGTAGATCTAAACTTGAGCTCGCAAGCTTCCAAGAAATCTCCTTGTCTCCAAGTGTGCAAAACACTAGCTCTGCTATTACAAACTATAAAATAACAATCTGATCTACAAGATCATGCAAGATCTTTTCCACAACTTCACCAATTCCAACTTTACCAGCACATCCAAACTAATGTCCACTATGATGTTGATGTCCCCCTAAACAACTACCCAAACATCCTATAAATACTAATCATCAGCCACAAGTCAGTTGGATGAAACCATTAACTCCTATAAAAAAATATTAAATGCCATACAAGTCAGCTTCAAAATATCCTTACAAACATTTAATTCAACATGTTGGCCTATAACAATAGATACCAACAATAAATGCACCAAGTCAGCCCAACAAATCACATAGAACTCCAGTCGATAAACTAGAACTACTGAGCATCAGTGAAATAACCGAGCATGCCAAGCATCACTGAGCACCAGTGTTGACCAAGCACTATAGGCATCGTCGAGTAACAATTTCACTGAGCACCAAAGATTACCGAGTTCCTTCAGTGACCGAGCTTCCTTCAATGACCGAGACCATTGGTCAAGGCTGCAACCAAGTACCATTGGCCAAACTACACACCTCCATATAGATCTACTAAGTACCCTAGAATGCTCTTGCATCAAACACTCCAAGTTCAAAAAGATGTTCATATGTGAGAAGAAAATCTTCTGGGATCCAGCACATAAACCCCAAATTGGTTCTTCACATACAAGTCCTCCACCTTTTTAGTTTGCATACTCTTCCACTTCAACTTTCTCTATCTTTTAAGTCTTTCCTCAACAACACATAGGTTTGTCCTTCACACTGATCAACCACACCTTCAGGATCCACCAACTCAACTTGGCTACCAATACTCAAGTTTCTCCTACCGAGCATTGTATCCAACAAAGGCATCAGGGAAAACTTTGTGTCATCCTTCTCAACAATAAACACATTTCTAACACAGTCATACATAGCTCTGCAATCATATTGCCAAGGTCTACCGAGAAATATATCACAACTATTCATCTTCACAATGTCACATAATACAAGATCCTTATACTAGCCAATCTGAACATCAACAAAGCATTTTTCTCTTACTTCTAGAGCATGAACATCTTGTAACCATCCAATCCTATAAGGACAAGGATGCTTCATTCTATTCAACCCCAATTTATGAACCATGTCCTCAATGACAAGGTTATTAGTACTACCACTATAAATAATAACATCATAGAGTTTACCTCCAGACTTGCATCGGGTCCTAAACAAGTTACTCCTTTAACAATTTTCCTCCTTTGTATCGAGCAATGTTTGCTGAAGCAACAAGTTCTCAGATTCAGGTTCAATCTCATTCACCACAGCAGTTCATCGGTCACCAAGATTCTTTTGTGTACACTCAAAAGAAAGGTGTCCTTCCTCTCCATAGTTATAGCAAGTACCCTTAAAGATAACTCTACCTGTCTTCTTCTTTGGTTCCATAGGTTTATGTTCATCTTCTGCATCAATCGGTTTATCCTTCACCAAGTGATCAATATTTTCCTTCCCTTGGGGATTACTATGTTGTTTCTTCTTCAACTTATCTTCTTCCTTCAAAGCATACTAATAAGCATCTTCAACAGAATCAATCTTCAACATACCAAGCTCATCCTGAATATTGAATCTCAAACCATTCACATCCTGAGCTACATTTTCCTTACCAAGCTCTCGGTGTCCAGACTGAATAGTAAGTTTGTAGAACTCCTCGGTATAATCTTCAATAGACAAATCCTTCTGCTTCAGATTTTGCAACTTCTTAAACAAGTCAAGCTCATAGTCAGAAGGTATGAACTTAGCTTTCAATTTTGTCACCATCAACCTCCACTGATTGATCTTCATTTCACCTTCATCTTCTCTATCTCTTTGTAGTTCTTCCCACCAAAGAGCATCATGTCCTTTCAACTTAGTATGTGCTAATCTCACCTAAAGAGGATCTTCAATTTCTTCTAGCTCAAAGAAATCTTCAAGTTCAACAATCCAATCAATCAAATTATCAAGCTTCAAAGTACCAGAGAAAGTAGAAACTTCCATTTGGTAACTGCTACTTAACTGAGCTCTAGATCTAGGCAACCAAGCAGTTCTGTCTTCACCAGATCTATCCCTCTGGTCATCACCACTAGATCCAGTAGGTTCAAAGTCTTTAATAGCTTCCTCATAACCATCTTTAGCACCAACATTTTGAGGTACACTAGCAACATCTCTCATGATCTCAGTGACCATGTCATTCTTCATCAATTCCATCTCAGATCTGAAATCTGATTCACCTTCTCTGTAATCCTAGATTCCATAGTATCATAGAGATTTGAAAGTACTCTAGGATCCAATCTTCTTAGAGGCATCCTTAAAGATAAGAGAATCCCTATGAAACAAACCCCACACTAACCACCTTGTGGCAATCTCCAAGTTGTATGCAAGTTAGATCTTATCCTACCACCTTGCACAACCAACTAGGGCAAGATCCACAAGTTCAGTGCCACAAATCTACAACCTAGATCATACGATCTCTTCACCAAAAAGATCAACTTCACAAGATCAGCCTTGCTAGGTCAACCTTAGCTCCACAAGATCAACTCTTCTCTGATACCACCTGACGCAGACCAAGGTAGGGAGGATCCAATTAAGGACAATCCAGCCTTGCAGCTTCAGAATTACACAACAGAAAACTCAACACAACAAGATGTTTTAACTCAATTTTCATTAACATGCTCAGTTGTAAGGCCTTCCAGGTTAGGGCCAATTACAAATAGAAACAAGTTCTTCAAGATCCACACCTAAACGTGAGCTCGCAAGCCTCCAAGAAATCTCCTTGTCTCCAAGTGTGCAAACCACTAGCTCTACGATTACAAACTATCAGACAACAATCTGATTTGCAAGATCATGCAAGATCTTTTCCATAACTTCACCAACTCTAGCTTTGCCAGCACATCTAAATTGATGTCTGTTATGATGTTGATGTCCCCATAAACAACTACCCAAACATCCTATAAATACTAATCATCAACCACAAGTCGGTTGGATGAAACCATTAAATCCTACAAACAAATATTAAATGCCATACAAGTCAGCTTTAAAATAGCCTTACAAACATTTAATTCAACATGTCAGCCTATAACAATAGCTACCAACAATAAATGCACCAATTTGGCCCAACAAATCACATAGAACTCCAGTTGGTAAACCAGAACTATTGAGCACCAGTGAAATAACCGAGCATGTCAAGCATCATCAAGCACCAGTGTTGACCGAGCACCACAGTCATCACCAAGTAACACTTTCACCGAGCTCCAGAGATTATCGAGTTCCTTTAGCGACTGAGCTTCCTTCAATGACTGAGACCATCACTCAAGGCTGCAACTGAGTAACACTGGCCAAACTACACACCTCCATGCAAATCTACCGAGTACCCTAGAATGCCCTTGCATCACTTGTGAAATTCATACTTTGTTGTCAAATAAAGAGGAAACATTATTTAGAATTAGACTTTGTATTATGCACATGTTTAATGCAACAACTCATTATATTTACTTTTGTGTACCAAACTATACTTTTTAGTGTCAAAATAACAACATAATAATTAATTCAGTAGGTTTAAGAGAGTTGAAAACACCCAAAATTGAATAATGCAGCACCCAATATCATTAATCAAGATAATGAGACTCACATATGTGAAGTAGCGAATGGAAAACCACTTTTTCTTTCACAATGTAAAGGATTAATATATAGGAACAACACTTAAAACTTAAATACTTTATGATTAAAAGGTTGCTAGGAAGAATCACAGATATATCAGTTAATGGATGAAAAGGGAGAAACTATCAAATCAACAAATTTCAAAATAGAAATCTGATCATATACAAATCAATCATCAAGTCTATATTACAGAAGTAAAAGAAACAAAATCTAAACTCTTTGTCCTTTAGTCTTCACTTTGAGAGGGAGTTCAGATATGGGCCTTCTTAAACATTAAAAGTCATGTTGTAAAATCTTTCTAATTCATTGTTAGATTTTAACATCACTTGTTGATATTACTTTACATTGAGAATATGATTCTTCATTATGTTAAATTTATTACTATGTGAGTATATTGTTATACTAACATATTTGTAGGATATTTGAGCATTGAGCCTCGTGCACCTTTTGAGCATTTAGGATCATGCACCTTTGAGCATTGAGGCTTGTGCACCTTTTGAGCATTGAGGCTCATGCACCTTTTGAGTGTTGAGGCTCATGCACCTTTGAGCATTGAGGCTCATGCACCTTTGAGCGTTGAGGCTCATGCACCTTTTGAGCATTGAGGCTCATGCACCTTTGAGTGTTGAGGCTCGTGCACCTTTTGAGTGTTAAGGCTCATGCACCTTTTGAGTGTTGAGGCTCATGCACCTTTGAGCACTGAGGCTCGTGCACCTTTGAGTGTTAAGGCTCATGCACATTTTGAGCATTGAGGCTCGTGCACCTTTGAACGTTGAGGCTCTTGCACCTTTGAGTGTTGAGGCTCATGCATATTTGAGTGTTGAGGCTCTTAAATATTTGAGCACTGAGGCTCTTACATATTTTTTAGCATTGAGGCTCTTGTATAGAATTACCATTGGAGACTACCTTCCGAGAGCTTGTGGATGGGATCTCTTGTGGAGGAGATTTACACTTTGAGGTTAGTGTTTTATTTTAAATTTACATCTTGTGAAGATGCTTTCATTATTAAATTTTTAACGATTCTCCTTATGATTATAGATTAGAGATCTATTATTATGTTGATACCTCTTATGATTATTACATAGATTTGAGATCTATTGATTTATTTTTTGATTACATAGATTTGAGATCTATTATTGAATTGATACTTAAAGTTGAGATCTATATGTGAATGATGCTTGTATAACCCTACATCTTTTAGTAGATGATATTACCAAGGTTGGGACATCTTGAGGATGGTTAATCAAATTGATTGTATGAATACATGATGAATATATTATGTTATGTTTTCTTCAATATTTCCATATTCATTGATAATGAAATCTAGTGTGAAAAATATGTAGAGATAACATTGTTAGAAATAGGGAATACTGAGAGGGGGGGTGAATCAGTATTCTACAAAATTTATCTTTTGCCCAATTATGGATATAACAGATTATCTTTATACATGCATAACATAAGAAGCTAAACAACATGCATAAAAATAAAGAACTCATAACACATTATTTATTCTCGAGGAAACCCTAGCCAAGGGAAAACCTCGGTGGGGATGGTACCCACAAATATCCACTAATCAAAAGTATCCTGTTAAGGATGTTGACCTTGTTAGGAGTCTATTACAAGCATATAGTGTATCAATCCTAATTAAGGGACTATAGGCCTTGTTAGAAGCCTCAACCCTGTTAGGAGTTGTAGTACAAAATGTGATTACCAGATGAGCCCACTGTCCAAATAAGTAATGTACAATATACACTAATTAAAAAATAGGTTAAGGTACATAACCTTATACTGCTTGCATCAATATCACTTCGCTGCTCTTTCACTATCACTATTACATATGCTTCATATACTTCGCATCATACTACTACAATTACTTGTTGCTTGTATCTTTTCAATTACAATTACATCTACATTTATACCAATAGATTTATCCAAGAGTTAACATCTAGGACATCATCCCTTTATATTGTTAAGTCATTATTTTGATAAACAAAATAATCCCTTAACTCTTTACTAGTTTTGTCTTCATATTTTGTCTTGTCGGCTTCACACTGTCTTCGGTAAAACTGTCATAACTTCTTCCGTACATGCCGTACTGACTTGCACTTTGAGATGGGTGATAAATAGTCATCATAGAGTCTATGTTCAAGTGTGCAAGCACTGAACTTACTCCAGTTGACGTCACAAACAAAAATTGTATCCAGGTTCACTGGTAAAACATTGTCTCACACTTAGACAAATTTGCAATGCGCTCTGTCATACTTGCTCTCTGACTTGTGTGATCTTAATTTGGATCATATGTTTCCATAATGAAAACATATATGTAATCAACTTCGCCAAATTTCCAACAATCTCCCCCTTTGTCATTGGTGGTAACATATGAGAAAATTGGCTAAGTGTACAACTCAAAATCTCAAAAATGTTCAAAACTGTGGCCATAGTATAAAATACATACTATCCTTATAAATCCTCAAAAAATATTGCCTCTAATATAGTACTCCCCCTAAGAGTAAAAACCCTTATCATATACTATCAATTTTCTTCTATATATCTCTCCCCCTTTGACAACAATGACAAAATAAGGTAGGGAGGGTCACAAAATTGTATCACAAAAGTTATACCTCAATTTATTTATTGGAAAGTTGGTAGGCTTGCAACACAATCTACAAAATTTGTATTCATGGCTTCTATCTCCTTCTCCCATGATTTCTTAATGGAATCTGCCACATCAAGTAGTGCGCTCAGTCCATAAGAAGCTATTTCACATGCTTGGAGGTTTTCAAAGTTAAATTTCTGAAAATATGTCTTTGCTAAAAGACAATCTTCCAATTGTTCTTCAATTATGCTCAACTTCATAGAAACATGCTCTCTCAAAAGAGTATATCTTATCAATTTCCTATCTTTCTCATCTTGTACAACTCTGATTTCATCATACAGTTTTCTAACTTTCTTCTCAACATTACAGACCTTCACATTGGAGTTAGATAGAAGGTTTGTTTCATTTAGAATCTCTTCTTCCTTCAACTTTATCTTCTAATCTTCCTCGGTTGTTAAAGTCTCTGATTTTGTACACTGTATGTACAAAGATTTTCCTATCTCCAAGTGCTTCCTCAAATCCTTGATACAGATATCAAGAGTATTGATATCATTGCTGATGTACTAACTGATGTTCAAAAGCATTCTAGCCTCATAGTTTGCTTGTGCTTTCACTTTTGCAATATCAGCTAGGTGTGTGAATTCATTATCAAAGGTACTCATTACTTTCTTTGCCTTCTCCATAGGGTCTTCTTTTGAAATTTGTGTAGTCATAGTACTTTGTAACTAGGTGACCCCACAAAAGTGGGTTACACTTTTTTAGACATGATGATTTTTGTTGAAATAACACATTTTTAATAAAATATGGTTATTTAAGCCTTGAGAGGTTCCATTTGATGGAAATAATTACAAATGGTTAGTTCAAAGCCTCTTAGATGAAAATAACATTAATATAACATCTATACTTCTCATTCATACTTGCAATGGAGTCTCCTTAGCACCTATTAAAATGATGACAAAAAATCACTTTGAATTTATCTTTTGGGAGATCAAATGAATCTATTTGAAAAACCTATCTATTTAGTAAGGTACTACTGAGGAAAATCTTTCCAATGATTATAATGTTAATATATATTAAGTTTATTATGACTTTGTATTTTTAGTTTTACTAAACATAGATATTTCACCGTATTTCTACCTCTATGTTTGACGCTTATAGAAAAATAGTAAATGAGAGAAAAAAAATTCTAAAAAATATCTATGCCCTAGGTATTTAAGTTATCTTTCTATAAAAAAAAAAAAGAATGAAATTGAACAAATACATGACAACTTATAAGCTCTGTAGTCAAGGTAGGTCAAAATTACGGTTTAGTCAACTTCAAAAGTTAATAAAATATGAAATAATCATGATCATGTCATAAAACCAGTTGCATGCCCTACGTATGGATGTTACAAAACTAATTTCAAAATAATCACATTGATATCTATTTTAGAAAAAAAGTTATGCTCTATGAAAACAATGTAACTCTTTGAAAATGACATTTTCAGCAACATACCAGTTTTTGTGGGCGAAAGAAAAAATCATTCAAATCAATTCAAAAATAAAAATAAAAATTATATTTACAATATAGATAGAAAATATTAAAAGACTCTAATTTACGTCATCTTCTAATTTCAAACGGTTTAACAACAATATGTATTTGAATTTGAAAGTTTTTTTCAAAATGTAGACTTCAGTGTCCATTCAGGTAAAAAAGTGTAACCCACTATTGCGGGTTCACCGAACTTCTAAGTTAGTTCCTTCAGACACCCTTCAAGACTCTTCACCTTCTTATTCTTACCATTTATTTTGTTTAAGGATGTAATCAGTTCCAACTAATCATCATGATCTACTTCTCTTCCCAAATGCTCAATCATAGATCCAATTTGAGTCTTCTTTCTAGTCTTAGGAGTAAGACTGATATCTTCTTTTGTGGGAAGGGAAAATTTTTCTTCTACAACTGGTGGTTCCACAACTGTGGTCTTTGTCATCTCTTCTTCTTTTGTAGCTTCCTTTTCCTCAAAGGCCGAATTGTCAACAATGTTCTCCAAATTCTTGAATACATTTTCATCAGTATCCAAGGTGATTTGTGTACCTTCTACATTCATTGTTTCATCTTCAATATTAATAGATGGAGAAGAGGGAATGTCCTCTTGTACTTTCTCACCTGCTTGCTCTATTGCAACTGATGATTCTCCAACATATTTTGCCATAACCTTGATAATTGCCTATTTTGTTTCAGAATTTACTTCTTCATACCTGCCTCCCATAATCTAAATTGTTCTCCTTTTGGTTCTCAGAGGGGTGCTTAGGGCTTTCATGATCTGGTTAAAATGAGCTTCATATTTTATCTCACAAAGCTTCCTCACAAGCTTTTCTCTGATAGTTGTCTCTTCCTCTGATGCTCTCTTCTTTCTATTTAGAAGTTTGTTATAAAGATCATCAGGTATTTTTCCTTGAATAGTATCAAACTTCTTGCTAGTCAAGATCATATGCTTCACAACTACATTCTCCAGATTAAGTCTATTAGTATAATCATAAAGATCATAATATTTGTTCATTCTTGCAAAGTCACCATTCTCAATAATCTGCTCATTAAGCTTTTCAACTTTTGCTTTCCAAGCTTTCTTCTTTGTAGTGACATCATCTTTAACCTCTGCAATCTTTCTTGGAATAGGTTGCACTAGAGTTTTATGCCTCTTTCCTGGTCCAATGGCACTCTCCTTAACTCTTTTGATAGGTGTGGAGGAAGTTGATCTAGTAGACATCTTTGTTTCTATGTCCTTCTCAAGTACTTCCACTTTCACCTTTACTTGTGGTTCTTCCTGTAGCACTACAATTGATGATAAAGGAGGGATATACAAAACTTCCTTTTGTCCACTCTCTCTGATTGTTGCTACTATCTGCTTTGCTACCAAAAACTCTGTCTCTGTCATTCCTGTATCCTTTAAGATTTTCTTAATAGTGCTCTCAACTCTCTTCTTAGATTGTTTCTCTTCAATTAGAATCTTTGCGGAGTTGAAGTTCTCCTCAAAGGTTCCAAACCTATTACATTGAGTGTCCAACTTACACTTCAGTAGTCTACTAACATACTCTTTAGTTTCTACCTCAAATATTTCATAACCAAGAGGGTCTATGAACTTTGTTCTAGGCTCTACTGCTTCAATATAGGTAAGGTCAATATCCACCATAAAACATATATCATCTTTATATTTTTCAACAAGAGACTTAGGGATCCTTGATCTGCTAGACACAATAGTTTGAAATGTCTTAATAACAAGTACTGCACTCTCATTAACACTGTCAATAACATGCTTTCTGTATACTACATTAATCCTTTCCATTGTAGTTTGTCCATCATTCCAATCATTTCCTATGGTGTAAGGAAATCTCCTCAAAAGATGAAAGAACATGTATGTGATTAGGGATGAAAACCTAAACTGTGTATACTTAGTTTTCTTGATCTTCTCCAAGTTCTCAAACAATTGAATTCTAAGAATTTCACACATATCAACTGGTACCCTATCAACACACATAAGATAAGTTGTATGTACCATTCCAGTTGCCATGTCATCTTCTCTTGAAATAACACAAAACTTAGTAGTTAAGATCTTGCATATGTATCTCACATCAACTTGTTTGATCTTGCTAATCACAATTCATCTACCATTATAGGATGAATTAGTTTTGTCAATGACTATTTTTCTCATTAAAAGGAATAGCTCTAGTCTTAGATAATCCAGTGACTTCATGAATCAAATCAGCTGTAATATCTATCACTCTATCCTCTAGCCAAAACTTTCCATTATGAATTCTACTCAAAATGATCTTAGTGCATTCTTCATTATCAAATTCATACTGTAATCCATATTTGACAATTTCATTATGTTCCAAGTATTCAAAACCTTGTTTCAGTGTCATATCCTGATTTTACTTCTTCTGATATTCATCTATAAAATCACTATCATTTACTATCTCTAGTTTGCATCCAAGATAACTTCTGACATTCTCTAAATGTAAAACTCCATCTGGTACGGATGATAATGCAAACCTAGGGTCTTCTTCCAATGGTTCTACTAGTTCCATTTTCAATTTAGGTCTATTCTTATCTTTGACATTGTGTATTAAGGAAACATCCATGATTTCTTCAAATGCCTTTACTGATTCAAAGATTTGTCAAGTAAAATACCTCAAATTTGCAATTTTAGGGCTTGTGTAGATTCGGCACACAATTCTTTTCCAAATCCTTGCAAAATGTTTTCTATCACTGCTCTTTGATCTCACTGACACTTGAATTCACTTTGATGATCAAATAATACCAATCATAACCTTTTATTAATTCAATCTCACTTAGATCTGACATCGCATTCAATTCTTTTGCCGCTTCTTTCCAAAAAGTTGTCTCTGCAGATGATGAGGTCTGAAAAAAATGAAAGGAAAACGAGCGAAAATGTGAATGTTCCATTACACCCAATGATAGAAGAATATTATTGAAACCCTAGGGCATAGACTACAAACAAAGGATGAAGCCGTGCGGGAAGGAAAAACAATCCTAGCCAGTGCTGCATTTTTTTTTATGGATCTCAACTCAAAACAATAGGAGAAGTTCGCTGGGTATTGTTTTAATTGTCTTCTTTATGGGTACTTGGCTAAAGAATGCAAAAAACCATATCTTCGATCTGGAAGGCCTACCTATGAGCATTTAAAAGAGTTTATAAAAAAATAGAAAGAAAAAATCCTTTCCCAAACTGAGGCAAATGGAAGCATACCGTTAATCAGTAACAAGGTTAATGGGGCTAATGTAGAGGCTACAACCCTTAATAGTTCTATGAAAGAAAAAAAGATCTCAAACCTAAAAGTTTTCATGGTGCAATCGTTAGATAGATAGATAGATCTTTTCTCAAAAACAAAGTATGCATCAAGGAAGAATGTATTCCCCGAGACCGCCAAAACCCTAATATCCAGGAAATTTCCAATGGAAAAACCCTATGAACCCCATTCTGCATTGGGGGGAGGCGGATTGATAGCCGCTCAAGTGACTCTCGGGGATGGGAAAGCAAACAAGGTGGAATGGAAAATGGTAAAAAAAAGAAATTCAGTAAGATCTTTCCCAACAAAATATAGCTTCAACAAAATTGTTTTAAAAAATTCTTTTGGATTACTGGATAAAGAGAAAACTACTCATAAAAAGAGCTCTTATTCACCCCCGCATCAGAGGAATAGGGTTTTGGAAAGGAAAGAAATAGCTTGGGAAAAGCCACATTTGGATTGTGAACAATCACAAATAGATGTGGGTTTTTTTCCCCTTTCCCTTAACAAAACCCTAGGTCCTCAACTGGGAAAGGTGAATTTAGTGAACAAAGCACCAATATCAAAAACTATGACACATGATGTGCTTGACTCTGTGCATAAGGCTTCTAAAGCCTACAATCCTCCACATTGAAGGAGAAATGATAAAAATCTTCTACATAAGTCTTACCAAAACTTGGGTAATCCTAATAAAGATACTAATCCATCTTTGTTGAGGCATTTCGAGAAGATCTACTCTCCGTCGCATAGGTGCAATGTTAATTGTTATAAAGAACCATCCATAGCCTATGGAATTTTTGGTCAAAGGCATTATAGGATATCATTGGATAACAACTACATTTTGCAAAAACAAAGAAACTGTGCAGATTCAGGCATTATTTGTAAATGGACTGGAACAGGGGCTTCCATATCCAAAATTGTAGAGGGGTTGTTATTACAACTCCCCTCTGAGGTAAGTATAACTATCCTTATTGATAATTTCATTTTTATAGATTGTAAATGCAGTAACCTTAAAAATAGGATTATGAAAGAAGGCTATCTAAAGTATAGACAAATTTCATTTTCTATCTTTAACTGGGTCCCTCTTTTCAACCCTAATAATTTAGCAGATTTTATGGTAGAAAAAGAAATCTTACTCAGGAATCTACCAATGGAATTGAATCAATCTGATATTGTTAGTAGAATAGGTAACAGGTTTGGAGAATTTATTAGAACTATAAAAACCAAACATAATCAAGCAGAAACAATCATTATTGTTAGATTGAACTATCATGAAAAAATTATTCCCCCTATGCAGCTATGTTTTAATTCCAATTCTATAATTATCAATCCAATGATTTTGGAAGAGTTCATTGAAACCTGTGGTGTAGACAATTTGTATGCTTCAGGTCTTCAACAGTTCCACAAAGGCATCTCTCCTTGTACCAACTTAGACTTAAATGTGAAGGTAAATTTCCATAAGGATAAAGGGGGATTTTTTCTCCTGAACTCAGAGGAGGAAAATCCAGTTGGCCCCTATCCTTCCTTAGATGGTAATAACCCTCTAAAAACTTCCTCTAATAATCCCATGTATTCAAAATTTTCCCCACCAAAAGGAAATTGGGAAACAACACCTATTAGCTATAAAGAGGATCTAGTCCTGGTACCTAATCTTGTAAAGGATAAACAGATTTACAACTTACTTGATAGTTGTATTAAGGAAAGTAAGGCAGATCAAGCAGATTTAGATAAAAGGAATGAAAATGTTGAATTTGGAGTCAAATCCATACAGCTCTTGGATGTATGTGAGAAAGACCAACATAAAAATCAGATTGTGGAATCAGACAGGCTAAAAATACCAGATTTAGTAGATCTTGAAGAGGAATGCAACAAGGAAGTTAAGATAATCATTGATTATCTAGGAGAAACATTAACAGATGAACTTATGGATATGTTTATGGATGAAATCTGTGATAAAGATGAACTGATGTTCCAAAAAGAAATCTTGGTCAAATTGATTAAGAATTGTAATTTAGAAAATAAAGAGCAAGAGAATTTTAGGATGACTCAGCCAAGATTAAATGAGCCTATCCCATCAGCCCTCTTAGAATTGGAAGATTGTAATAAAGATCTTCCTGGTAATCTTGACAATATCTCAGTAGCATCCAAAAAAGATATCAGAGAACAAGAGGACATTATAAATTCAACCCAAACTAAGAACAAAGAGAAACATAATGTCAAAGAGGTCATTGAACCTAATAATGAGACTGTTAAGGAACTCTCTAAAAATTTTCATCAAAAGGGGGTTGAATCATTAGTCTCAATCCCTGTAGAGATGGAAACTCTAAACATGGACTTATCCGGTAATATAGAGAATATAGCAGAAATGTATGGAAAAGAGATTTTAGACAAGGGGGACTCCCTTGCTCTTTTAGAGTTTGACCAGAAAAGCTTAGACCTTCAGGATAAAACTATCAATAATTTTATTGAAAATTTAGAGCCCATTAAGGAATCTATTAAAGGCCTTTTTGGGATAACTAATGAGGATAGACAACTTGGCATTGTGATAAAAAGAGGAGGCTTAAGCACTCCTAATATTAACAGAATTAAAAAAAAAGAGAGGAAGGAAATTAGCTATTGAACTAAGAACCTTAGCTGGCAAAGCAGATAATCAACAGAAAATTGCTGACATTATGAACATTGGGAAGGGGAAGTGCCTTCCCCAAGATCAATGAAAGCAACAACTTGGAATGTTAGGGGACTAAATGCCCCTAACAAACAAAGACTTATAGAAAGGTATTTAAAAAACTTCAAATCAGAAATTATTCTAGTTCAGGAAACTAAACTTAGCAAGGAGGAAAGCATTAAATTTAGTAGTAAATTAGGAATATGGAAGGTAGAGTTCGTAACATCAAAAGGTTCTTCCGACAGGTTAGCTGTCTTGTGGGACCCTCAAAAAGTTTCAGCCCATCTTACATCTAAAAATAATAACTAGATGGCCCTAGAAATTAAAAGCCTTAAATCCAATTTAAAGTTTAAGTTAATCAACGTATATGGGCCTATTCCAAATGAAGAGAAAAGGAAAGTATGGCAGGAAATCCATTTTTATCTAATAGCCAACTTAGGAGATACTCATATTATAGGAGGAGAATTCAATGCCATCCTAGATCCTAAAGAAAAATTTGGAGGTTCTCAATATATCTCGCAAGCACAAAAAGATTTCAGTAAATGGGTTATGGACAATCATTTAATAGACCTCAACACAAACAATGACATATTCACATGGAATAATAGAAGAGCTGGTTTTAGTCATATTGCTGAAAAACTTGATAGATTTTTTATTAGTACTAACTCTGTCAACTTCAACCAGATATTAAATGCGGAAATTCTCCCAGAGGCAGGATCTGACCATTATCCTATTAGGCTTACTATAGCAGAAAGCTGCAAACCTTCTAGAAACCCCTTCAAATTTGATTTTATGTGGTTTCAAAATCTAGATTTTATCAACCTCTTGGAGTAATGGTGGAAACAAATAATGATAAAAGGATCTAAAATGTATAGTTTAACAGCAAAACTAAAAATTATTAAAAATAAAGCACTAGAATGGAATAAGAATAAATTCAATAACATCTTTGAAGAAAAAGTTCAAATAGAACAAGATTTAGATGATCTAAATAATATAGTAATAGCGCAAGGTATGAATGAGTATAGCTATCAAAAAGAAAAAGAACTTATGGCTAAATATAATGCAATTTTACTCAAAGAAGAGATATTTTGGAAACAAAAATCTAGAGAATCATGGCTTAAGGAAGGAGACAGCAACACAAAAATTTTCCATAATACCACTAATTTTAAAAGAAACATTAATAGAATCTCAAAAATTAAGAATAACGAGGGCCAAGCCGTTGAAGACCCAAATCAGATATCAACCGTACTCACGCAATTTTACCAGTCCCTTCTCAATAATATAGAAGCGACTGATCTCAAAGCGCAAAATGAAATGCTAAAAGCTATCCCAAAGTTGATCTCAGATGCCGACAATAAGATGATTAATAATAAATTATCCATGGATGGAGTCAAAACAATGGTATTCCAACTTCATCCAGATAAAGCCCCGGGTCGAGATGGGTTTCAAGTAGGCTTTTTTCAAAAATGTTGGCATTTTGTTGGGGATGAAGTATGGCAAGCAGTAGAAGCAACTAGAAACTCGGGTTCCTTATTAAATGAAATTAACAATACCTTTTTTACACTAATCCCTAAGAAAAATG
The DNA here is from genome assembly GCA_027943335.1 of Chamaecyparis obtusa. Lineage (NCBI taxonomy): Eukaryota > Viridiplantae > Streptophyta > Pinopsida > Cupressales > Cupressaceae > Chamaecyparis > Chamaecyparis obtusa. Next base: position 219,348 of record BSBK01007899.1, read on the forward strand.
ATTGTATAGATCCAGGGGATTTCAGACCTATATCTCTCTGCAATACCATTTATAAGATTCTATCAAAATGTTTACCTAATAGACTCAAAACGCTCCTCCCCACCATTATCTCAGAAGAACAAATAGGCTTTGTTTTGAATAGATCAATCCTGGATGGGATAATTATAGCCCAAGAAGTAGTTCACACTGCTCAATTAACAAAGGATCCAAGCATGCTTATTAAAATAGACATCCAAAAAGCATATGACAAAGTAGATTGGAGATTCCTCTGTAAATGCATGGAAGCCTCTAGTTTCTCTAAACAATGGATCAATCTCATTTTCAACTATATTTCCACTCCTAAAATCTTGATTCTTATCAATGGCACCCCGGAAGGTTATTTCAATATTTCTAGAGGCATTAGGCAAGGAGACCCTCTGTCCCCTTTCCTTTACATTATTATGGTAGAAGCACTAGGAAGAACGATTACAAAGAAACATATAGAAGGTAAAATTACAGGTTTAAAGGCATCTGAAAATGTCCCAAATATTACACATCAACAATTCACGGATGACATGATTTTACCAAGTTCAGCTAATTATCAAGAAGCTAAAGCCTATAAAGACATCCTAAATCTGTACATGAAGGCCTCAGGTCAACAAGTCAATCCCACT